>CAJVPQ010002048.1:0-15275 GCA_910591825.1 Funneliformis caledonium
CGCCGTAATATTTGCATAAGTTTACAAATCGTAAATCTTACGCAATACTTCGCATTAAAAATATTCCTGATGTAGCTGAAAGAAATCTTGGTATTAATGACAATGCAAACCAAACAGTATTGAATTAAAACAAGAAAGCAGAAATACTTGATTATACAAGTAGACTATTGTTTAATTTGATGAAGATAATTATATTGATAGAGGAGCATCTTGAGATTGGTAGATACCTAACCCTTAATACATTACATTGATATAGAGAAAATCTTATTGATAGATCATTGGAGGAATTTTCACTTAGAGAAAAATACCATTTGCTTTTATATCTGAATAGGATATAAGTATTATTCAACATTATCTTAGTATTGTTAGTTATACTGATGAAGAAATGATAAAAGAAGAAGCTGAGAAAGATGTAAGAGCATATATTTAAAGTTTAGACATTTTAAGTGTGGTAATACAGAAATTCATCAATAAGTGGTAAAATGCTAATCTATATTTTTTGTCATACAGAGTATAATCCAGCAAAAAAAATCTAATTAATGATTATACAAAATGTCTCTTAACTCACTTTAGACTAGCTAAATTATTTAGACTCTGATCCAGTTTTAAAACTAGAAGATTCTAAGTCAGAACAGTAATAATCTTTATCAAAATTTTCGATATGAATATTTGAATTTAGCTGGTCCATAGCTTTTTTGCTAATATTTTCACATCCTTTCAAATCTAAAAATTTTAAATTGAGATATAAGCGAGCAATTTCTTTAATAGTCGTACTAGTAATATTACAATATCCAAGGCTGAGATGCTAAATCCTCAGGCAGGAGTGAATAACTTTGCAGATTGATAATTTACTAATAAATATATAACCACTTAGATTGAGATATTCTAATTTATAACAAGAATGGGCTAGTACTTTAGTAATCTTATAACTAATATCATTATAACTGATCTTTAAATGACTTAAATTCAGAGATCCTTTGATAATGGCTATAATCAATTCATCATTCCACAAAGCTATAGTCCCACTAAAGTCAAAATACTCTATTTTGAAGTATTTTGAAGTATCTTCGCATCAAAGTACTAGCATCTTTAACATTTCCCTTATTATATACAATATTAAGATTTCATAAATTTAAGTATGAGTTTAAGATGCAACTTATAGATTTATCTGTGATCTGACATGCTTCGGCAAAATGAAACACTTATATATCATAACAATTTTCTGCAATTTCAAACAAGGATTTATTGGTAATATTTCTGCAGTAAGAAATATTTAGATATTCTAATTTATGAAAATTTAAATGATTTATATTCAGAAATGTATCTACAATACTTTTTATTTTTTATTTGAAAGTGAATAGTAATAAGTAATTTCTAGATGGATTAGATTTGAGACATAAGCTAGCTTATGTTTTTCATTCATTATTTTTATAAATTTTTCCAATCGAAAATGATTTTTAACATTATAGCCATATCTCTGATTATTTCTCTTTAACTCAATGTGACTCTATAGGATAGAAGTACTGCATCTGTATTACAATTAGAAAATAAATAGAATAGGATAGAGGGATTTATCTATTACTAAAAAATGTAAAATCTGTTCTAATACTTTTGCAATATTAAAAATATTTGATTGCACTAAAATTAATCTATATTATACATTGTATCTTCAAACGAAAAAATACGTAATCACTACTTCAGACTAACTAGTTTAGTCTGATTAGCTAGTAAGTTATTAATAGCTCTTAACATTAAGGTAGAATTCAAATTATTAGCACTATTACAATCTCTTATCTTCTGCTCTAACTTAACTAATCCACAAACATTATATTAGCTAAGATATTTATTTATTACACTAATATATTGAGGTGACACACCCACGATATTTTCAACATGAACATGTAGAATAAGCTGACATATGGCTTCTTTGCTAATATTATAATAATTCTTTAGATCAAGATATTTTAAATTAAGGTATGAACTAGCAATTGCATTGATAGTTATATTAGTAATCATTATGCAATAGGAAATATTGAGATATTCTAATTTATAGCATCTCAGTATGACTATTGATAGACTATCATCAGTTATTTCAGTATTATAGCAGGATTGCCAGAGGAAGGAATATAGTTCTCATACATCAACCTTCTTATTCTTTCAAGATGAACATTTTGAAATGTCTAATTCTAATTATGATCTACTTTCTTATTCTTCTGCAAATTGAGATACTTCAAATTGGGATATGATTTTACTATTTATTTTAGTATCTTATTGCTGAATTCCTTGCTATAGTTAAAATCTAAATGAACTATATTTAGGAGCAAGCCTGTGATTCTTTTGAATTTTTTATCTGAAAGTCGATAGTAATTTGAAATTTCTAGATGAGTTACATTCAAACAATAAACTGGCTTTTGTTCTTCATGCAATATTTTCATAAAAATCTTTTATATGTTACCCATCTTTAACTTAACGCGTTTTTATAAAATAGGAGCACCACATCTGTACCAAAGCTGGCAAATAAATAGAGCAAGATATAGTGATTTATCTACCACTAAAAAATATAGAATCTGCTCTAATAATTTCAGTAAATTTATAACATCCAAATGCGTCATAAATAATATATACTATATTTTTAAACAAAAATAAATTACGCATATTGATGATCACTACTTCAGATAATCATTATTTTGTATTAGGTTTATATTTTACTTCTTTGAAATGAAATGCAAAATTATAATTTAATAATAGTTTTGAATTGCATATATATAAAGTATCATAATTTTCTTAAAACTATAGCATTTCTAATACTAAGTTAGGATAATAATCAGGCCAATCCAGTCCAAGAATTATGAATTCAACAGGTATGCTTTTATACTTCTCGTCATCCTTAAAATTAATATGCAGATTGACCTTTCCTAATGTAAAATAGGATGCATCTAAAGTTGCAATACTATTGCTTTTACTGTAATATGTAATTTCTAATTCACTAATATATTTTAGCTAATGCAATTTACATCAGTACACATATCAATTGATGCCTCAATAGAGATATTTTCTTCGACTACATAATTCATAAATACTATTTTTTTATAGTATATATAATATTATATAAAATTAAACTTCTATTCAATATCTGATTCTTTGAATCTTCTAGCTCAACTTATTTTAAACCATCAACCATTAAACCTTTTTTGATTATACCTTCCTTCATTGCTTATGAGGATAGCCTTATTTTCTCTTATCACAATTGTCTTGACTAAATCAAAATCTTCAGAAGACTCAGATGAATAGGAAGAACTCTTCATTCTTTCAACTTTTTTATCAATTATCAAGAGAGCTATTTCATGTATTATATTGACCACAGTTTTCCTTATATATATATTCATTCAAATCTTCTAATTCAGTCTTTAAAGACTTTACATCTCTTTCTAATCTTTTTACTCTATTTTCTAAAATATTGTATTAGAAATGATAGTCTTCCAATTATTTCTTTAGTGCTCTATTTTCACCAGAAAATGCACTATACACCTCTGAATTTTGCTTATCTAATCTAAATACTTAGGCTAATATCTTTGTATATTTGATAACTTCCCGCTCTCTGGATATATTATATGAATGTTTTTGATTGGTTACTATTTTTGCAATATTTTATATATGATATATTTATTTTTCTCATATTTATTCGAAAAAAAGAAACTCTATCAGATAAGATATTAGGGTAAGTTGTTCTGGTTAAAAAGGTAGACTATTTTCTGCAGATCGACAGATCAAAAGAGGTGAAAAAATAAATTAATAAATAATATCCCGATCTGATCCCTCTAGAATCCTCTCTAATCCATATATGTGATTAGTTTGATTCCTTAAGAATCATTTTCATCAAAGATCTTGATTGCCTCTTTCTGATCATAAGGTTGTTTCTTTAACCGATAATTTATTATTGTATAGTATTACGCTGAAGAGACATAGTTATCTGGTAAATGTCGAAGAGCTTGATTGGCAATAGTCATAGCCTCTGATAAATTCTTCAAATTATTTAAAATAATTGCAAATACCATCCCTAATTTACGCAAATAGTTTAAGAGCAGTGGTTTATCACTTTTAGGAAAAAATTCATTTTTTTTCAAAAATGCACTTAAATATATAGATTCAGACTTTTCAGGATCTCTTAACTGTTTAGAAAAAATTGCTTCCTAAATCTATGTAAGCAATTGTCTTGCCCGCTTCTCATTTTTTTTCAGTGATCTAAATACTCAAAGAATGTCTTGTGCCTTCTCTTCTTTTTTGCATACCCAGTTACACCTCTATTAAATATACGCAAATTTTTAATTTTAGTAGAACGAATGCAGAGCATGATCATTACATCTGCTAGAGCTTGTTTATTGGATATATTAAATATGTTATATTCATCTAATCTTTCCTTAACTGATTCTAATGAAAAGTGATCTGAAAAATTGATCCTTTCATTTTCGCATTACTCACTACATTCTTTTTGAATTTTATTGGATACTTTAGTTATCTCTGAAATCTTTATAGCAGAAATTATTTTTCTGAAGCATTGAGAGTTCACAATTCTCTTCAAAGTCTAGAGAGATGGGATAAGATAATAACAGAATCAGAGGTTATTAAGGTTTTAGATATTACTTTTATATCTCTTTCATTAAGATTATCTCGCACAATATACTGAACTATTTCTTTAATAGTCTTCTCAAAACAAATACTATCAGATACTTGATATATATTTACTTTCTTAGCTTTCAAATCTTCTTCTTTAGAGATTACTTAGCTTTACTTTGCCTAACTCTTTCATGAGAAATTAATATAAATGTCTGTTCTTTGCTATATTTATATCTTTTTTGAAGATGATCATGAGCTTGGCACCTTTTTTCTTTATCTACCTTTGGCATACCAGTTGTCAAGAACTCAAGTATTTATGATGCATACTGGCTAAGCTTTTCAAAACTCATCTTATTAGTGAATTTGTAGTCTGTAATGAACATGATTGTAATAGCAGACATGAAGTGGTATATAAATTATATGGTGGTAGTTAGATTAATCTATAATATTTAGATTATATTACATAGGATAAAGTTTAATTCAAAAAAATAATAATAATTTGAAATTATATATTGTCTAGTTGTAAAGAATGAGTATCAAGCTAAAAGAAAGTCTCATCACTACTAATATTATTGTCCTACTTTTATTTACTCTTTATTAAAGCATATTATTCTCCTAGAGTATGTTTATTATTTTTTTCCATTTCCCATCAGTATCAAGCCGGAAGGATATGGCTCCCTTATTCTCAAGAGAATGACAGATTATTTTTTCTCTTATTAATCTTTCTCATACTATCATGTCCATATATTCTTTAGTGTTTTTTTTTACCTCTTTTGCATAACCATACATCTAAGAATCAGTTTCCATTCTATCTTAAAATACAATGAAATTGAGCCTGTCTTTTTTTGTAATAGTCATGAAGATATCTGGATTCTCATTGTATTTGACTGCCTTTTTTTTAAAATGCTCTTTACATTGAGATCTGGACAAAAGTATGACAAATGATACTTCATTAATAGGCTTAGAAGAATCGAAAAGTTTGCTAATCTCAGGTTCATCGATTACTGACTCAAGTATTTTAGAAATCTCGAATATCCTAGATGTTGAAGCAATTGAGACTTCTAATTATTCTACTATATTCTTTTCTATTTGAGGTAAAATTATTTTTGAGAGAATAATTTCTGGTACATTAAATATGGATATGTCTGCAGGTTCATTAGCTGGCAATTCATTTATCTTTAGTGCCTCTAGCTGAGGTATATCAGAAAATTCTTCCATATCTTCTAAGTCAGATTCACAGAGCTTAGCTATAATCTTAGAGCGATTGAGAATATATTACTATTCCCTTTTTTTACTACCTGTTCGTACTTGTTTACTCTCAATACCAATATTTGAGAATTTCTTCTTAGCAATATTATTAGAAAATAGCTTTTCGTCATCCTCTCTACACCATTCAAGAAACTTCTAATATAATGCTTTTTTACTTAACTCAACTATACTATCATTAGCTTGAAATGCAATATAGTTAATTATAAATCGAATGGGATTAGATAGCTAGTCTCGCATTATATCTGATTTTATTTTAGTTATAGAAATTTCTTGTAGCTCAAAATCTGAGAGATCAAGACTAAAAAGATATCTCATAATTACTCCTGGTGTATCAGAGTGGTCAAGAACTTTTTTTAGTCACTTAAAATATGCTATATTTTCTCTACATTATGAAGAGACATCAAAATAGACTATACAAGAATCCCCTATATCTATTTTGAGCAGGGTATCCTGGTTGCTTGTAATCATATACTCAGCAAAATCTTTTAGTCATTTAGATTCAAGACCTTTGCGCTCTATAGTTATCATTCCTTCTGTTATAAGAGATTTGAGATGTCCATTAAATCTATGTTAATCCCTGCTAGACATTCCAGTCTCATTCATAACAATAAACTTTCAAGCTTGAGTGGCACTATTAAATTATCCAAGAATTTTTTCCAAATCTGATGTAACATAATGTAGATGTTCCCTAGAACTTTGTTACTAATAAAGTTAGTGATAATATTTTTTTTCACATTGCTGTAGTTTAGACTTTAAGACTAAGATTGACTGAAGCTTTTTTTCTAACTTCTGCACTAAATACGCCTACTATTTTCAAAAATATTCATAAAGTTTCTCATTTTTATTACTAATTATATTTTTCATATGCCAGAGAATCAGATTCATAATTTCTTTATTAATTTCTGATGCTGGCTTAGCCAAAAATCTTAAAAAAGGGTTAAAGAAATCTGTAACTAATTAGGAAGTATTTAGTGGATATAGGAGGAAATTATAATCTTCATAAAATATTAGACCTTTAGTATCTACTTGATCTATCAATAATTTTAACTTTATCAATTTTCCACTATATTCAATTATATTAATCTTATAATCAGCAAGCTTTAGTTTAGATCTTATATTAAAGAAAAGGCCATTTTCTGTATCTTTACGCTTAAGAAACTATAATTTCAAAATTCCTTACACGCAGGCAACTGTTGCTTGAATAGCTTCATAAATTTCAGCATAGGAAAATTTCCTACCTGAAGTACACATGCGTAATAAATCCCAAAATACAAATTGATCTTTTGAATTCGTAATTCTAGATTGTTTTAATTTTATTAGAGTTAAAAGTTTCCTTTCTCAATTTAAGGCAGTTTCGCTAATAATAAGTTTTTTCGAAGGTTTTCTGAAACTGAGTTGCCTATTATTGTTTGCTCAGTAGCAGAAAAAGCTATATAATTTTTTATTTCGTATTATATAGACATTATCATTATTGTATTCTCGATCACATATTGAATAATGTGATGGAGAAATGCACAATAGTGAAAATTTATCAGGAAATTTTCAGATGGATATAAGAGACTATACCCTTCAATATTAGCTTCTTGAAGTAATATTTCTACTAGTTCAAATTTAGCTATAGTTGTCTCATTACTTATATTAGCATATTTTACGTTTTTTGTCTCTGAAACAGTCAAGAGAGGACTTTTGTTAATGATTTCTGATTCATCATTGGGTGGACGAATTATGAAGTTGAAGATAGATCTATCTTTTGGACAAATAGCTTTTTTATACAAACGTGTTCCTCTGATTTTCATTGTATTTGGGTAATCTAAGTATTCATAAGGAAAATGATTGTTTGTTTGCTATATTGTTTACAATACCTTTATCCTGTAATTCTGCTGAGAGTTTTTTATGAACAAGCTTAATAAATATTACAATCTAAACAATACTTGAAAATCTCATACCAAAAGTTAAGATATAGAGAGATATTTTTTTCGCATCATTACTATCAGCAATGGATATAATTTTTTATTACATTTTAGGAATATTTCTAGACAGATATCTCTAAAAGTATTGCAAAGTATATTTTTAGCCTGTTTGTCTGATAGCTTAAGTGAAATAGCATTTAGCATTTCTATAGCAAATCAAAATCTATAATAAAATGGAGTGGCTCATCTCTATCAATGAATTAGTATAAGAAATGGTCTTCACATTTTAAGAGAATGGCTTCTATCTTATCCTCATATCTGCGTCAAGAAAATATCTTGGTTTAATACTATCATCTCAAATTTTATATAGAGATGCATCTATATCAGAGGATTTGAACTCACAATAGTATAGGATAGACACGTTAAAGAATTCTAAAAGCTCAGATTAGGTCATTTTTTTTCTCAAACAATTTAAGATAATTTATAGTTATACTAAAACTCAAGGTATATTATTTGCAAGAAAGAGATTAAAATAAAAATAATTCCTTGACATTATTAATAGATATATACAAAAAGGAGGCGGAAAAAAGGAGAAACAATCCCAGAAGGATTTATCCTAGAATTTTTATTATTGTCCATATATTCTTAGAACTAGAAAAGAGTGCAATTGGAGATGCTATGATCCAAAGGGATGTAAAGTCTATTAGAATTTTAGGCAAGTTTCTTGTAAAGAATGTGACAAGCTGATAAGATTCAAATATAACTATTGTAATATACATGCAAAAAAAATATAGATCAAGGGAATATTATCATCAGAAAAAGCAGGCTAAGTTAGCTTTGACGCAGATACTAGTAGGTAATTTAAAAGTAAACAAAAATAATATAACTTATTACTAGTGTCACAGGAAAAAAAAGCTCATAATAGAACTAGTAATGCAAACGATAGGCTTTTTAGGAATTCTAGACTGAAAGAAAGTTTTCTTGATAAATGTCACTAGTGACACTACTGTCACTGGAAAAAATCTGAATTTCTTAACTTTTTTTTTTTATTTTTTAGCATACATATTATAACCCATATAGACCATAAAAATAACATAGAAAATTTTCGATTTTTTTTCTAGAAATTATTACTTTTTACTAGTATCATTAGTGACAATAATCAAAAAAGAAATAAAATAGCCTAATAATCTTAAGAAAGATAGTAAACCTATCACTAGTTCTGTTACGAGTTAGTATTTAGAACTAGTGACACTAGTGATATTAATCAAAAAAAAAATAAAATAGCTTAATGCTATAAGTTAGCCCTAATAACTTATCAAAAATTTAGCCTTATGAAAAATCTATAGGGACGCTCAAAAAATTAGTATACTCATTACCTTGATCCAGATTAAACTATGATTAGACCTCAGAAGTATTTACAATATCCCACCAATATATCATTAACAAATAGGCAATAGTTGGGTTACAAGATGGTACAGGCTAGCTATGGTAATGCACGATTTTTTATATTTTGCATTCTGAATTCTCTGACTTGTGAGTTAGCGAAAGTTATATAATTAACACAATAAGGCACAGTATAAAATTAGCTAGTATTATTTTACAATTTCAGCCAGCATATAAATTTAGCTAGATCTTTGAACATAATAACTCAGCATTCAAGCTAGTATACAAGTGGTCTGAAATTGGCAAACTAATAGAATCTCTCTAGCTTCCTACCAGTTCTCTAATAGTTTCATGATACTACTACGGCACTATTAAGTCACCATCATAGCGTTGAGCTAGATCTTCAAATTATATACCTAAAAGATCAGCTAAAATTAATTACAGATCTATTGTATCACCTAATACAATATTTTTTTACCACATTTTGTGATCTAGAAAGGCAACCAAATAAGTATAAAGGGTAAGCACTCTAATATAGAATTCAGCATCCAACCAGATGCAGGAGGTTAGCATTCTCAACATAAAATCAGATATCCAAACAGCTACAGAGGACCAATAATTCTATTATAGAATTTTATATGTAAATAACTCAGAAATAAGAAGAAAAGTATGGTATTTAGATTATATAGTGGTAGTTAGATTAAATGGTGGATAATAATTAGATTATATGGTGGTAAAATAATATAGATAGTAAGAAAGATTTAAAAGGATAGCTAGAGTATAAAAAAGATACTTGATATGTAAAAATAAATAGATTATATAGTGGTAATTTGATTATATTATTTAGATTATATGGTGATAATTGATTATATTATTTAGATTATATAGTAATACTCAGATTATATGATGGTATTTAGATCATATAATGGTATCCAGATTATATAGTGGTAATATAATCTAAGGCAAGTGGGATACCACTATGCAATATAAATTATATTGCATAATGGTATCCCACTTGAGCTCAGTTGTTACCAATTGAACTAGGATTACTAATCTTTTATTAAATATATTTATGGTTACAAATGTAAATAAAAATAAATAAAAATCTAAACTAAAATTGCAGCTATCTTCTATAATTATATTTTAAGTTTATTTAAGTTGATTAATCATTAGTAATCCTCTTTAACTATCTAAAAAAATTATTTCTAATAAGTAAGTCTTCAACAAAAAAGGCAAGTAAAATTATTAATATCACAATGCTTTTCTTTTAATTGTCTATTAATCTTTTATTTAAAATACAAAAATTTTATACCTTTCAGAATAAACAAACTTAAGAATAATTTCTAAAAAAAAAAAATTAAAAATAATAAATGACTTATTATAAGTTTCTAATTAAATTGCTTAGTTAATTTTAGATTATAGTAATTTACTAACATAGAAGCATCCATATCATTGAATTTTTATAGAGTTATCTTATAAACTATTATTTTTTAATTAAGATATCTATTAATTTAGATTATAGCTAATAATAGGCATAGCAACAAGACCTAAATTATTGAGTTATGTCAAATTTAGAAAATCCTACTATAATCAGTAGGCTATTATAATATCAGATATTTTTAAAAGAGTATTATTATTTATAAATATAATTGAATAATTATTGTATGAAATTTATTTATATCTAAAGTTGTATTAATTCTAATTGTTATTTTAAATATCTTCTAATGCTTACTTTTTATAGAAAAAAAAGAATACAAATAAATAAAATAGCTGAGAAAAGTGACAAAAAAAATATTTTATTAAAAAAACACCACTGTTTGAATTAATAACAAACTATTTTTAGAATAAAGTATAAGAAATAAAAGAAAAAGAAAGTTGAATAAGGAGTTGTTATTTTATTCACAGGTTAAGCCATAGAATATATACATTTTTATGTAAAATTTTTAGATAAAATCTAATAAGAGCAAGAGATATTAAAATGTATTATTGAAATACATTACGATTGTTTAATAATATGATACTGCCATAAGTTTATTAATTTATAATAATATTATAAATAAAAATAAAAGTAAAAATAATAAAAATAAATCTATGATTATCTTCTATAGTTATATTACAAATCTGTTTAGATTGAATAATTATCAGAATTTTTTCTAAAAAATCTAAAAAAACTCTATAATTAATGATTAGATTATTAACAAAAAATTCAAATGAAATATTAATACTTAGTTAAAAAGTCAAATCAAAAGAAACTAAAACTTTAAGTTATAAATAACCAAATTTTTCAAGTATGAGAAGGTTGTATAACTTTCTTAAGAATTCATAGTCATTTTAATTTTACTTTCTTCTTTTTTAGCTAAATAGTAGTATTTTAAGTGAAACTAGTTTCACTAATTTAATCTGCAAAAATCTTTTCAAATTTAGAGTTTAAAAGGTTTCGGATAGTTTTAGATCATAGAAAAATTCTTTGAGTGAAACATTTCAAATGTTGAAAAATAGTTTCGCCTGAAACACTACTAAACAGTAACATCCTTAATTTTCTCAATTTTTATTATTTTATTATTTAATAATTAAAAAGTTGAAAGCTTTAATCATAATTGATTTTAAAATTTTTAGTAAAAACAATTTTCTTAAAAGATAGAAGAAAATTCAATTATCTTAAAATACATCTGATATTATGAAGACTTATATATAATTATTTTAGAATATCTTTGAGAACTAGACCTTATAGAATAAAGACAAAACTTTAAACACTTATATTTTATTAAAATTCATATTTTCTTAATATAATAATTTAGTGTTACTTAGTTTAATTAGAATGAAAGAGAAAAGTGTGCTTATATATATATACATCATTAATGAGATATTTAATGAATTATTGAAGTATATGAAATCTAATAGATTTATTTCAGATTAGCCTTTTTGCCTTTTAGTTTATAGAGGGTCTCATATATACATGAAACTGAAATTAAAATAGTCAAAATAATTATGATGGTTGAAATAGTCGAAATTGATTTTGACTATTTGTTAAAAAATTTGAAAGGTCAAAATCAATTATGAAGATCAAAATTAATTACAAGAATCAAAATCATTACAAGGGTCAAAATCAGTTGTGAGAATCAAAATACATAAAACCAGCTAGAATTATGATCATGTGATATTATATAAATCCAAAAAAAGTAATTTTTATCCTTGTGAAAATCTATATGAGTATTACATAAAGAAGTTATAACCTCTTAAAAAGGAAATTTTATTATTGATCATTTAATTTAAGTTGAAATAATATAGGCATTTTGCAATAGAAAAGGAAAAAACTATCAAAAAATTTTTTTTTACTCTTTAAGCTAAATATTATTTTTTTAATAAAATAAATTCAGATTTAACATTAACTCAAAAAATTTTTTTGATAGTTTCCTCTCTTTTAATTACAAAATATCATATGATAGAGACAAAATAGGTAAATTTTATCAGAATTAAGTGAAACAAATAAAATTTATTAGAATTGATAGAATCAAATAAATAATAAAGAGTCTAACTAGATATAGATATAGCAAGATATGAAAAAAGTTGATCATCCTTATAAAAGACCATGGCTTCTTATTTGTCACTATTTATATCACATGTATATGCAGCTATGTAGATTATTTTCTTTTTTGGTAATACTTATTCTACAAAAAATTATTTTTGTTAATTTTCATTGTTATACAGAAATTTTATGTAATCATTATTTTCAAATATAGATCTAATTATTATATTAGGATATAATCAACATTTCAACTATCATAATTAATTTTAACTTTTGTAATTGATTTTGACCTTTATAATTAATTTTGACTTTTAATTTCGACTATGGTCTTAAAGTTTAAACATTTTAACTTTTGAATTTTAATTTCGATTTTATATATAGTCTCATAGTAAAAAAATAAATATGATTATAAATCTTATAAACTTCAGTATATGTTTAAAGAAAAAAGATGAAAGCAGTATATTAGGAATAATAATCTTATATTAGTAGAAAAACACACTGAGTTGAAATGACAATTAGTACAAATTAACTTTCAGATTTTTATGAATAGCCCAAAACTATATCAAAAGAATATCATATTTAAAAGAATAATACCTGATAGAATTTCAGATATAATTAAATTCTCTTAAGGTTAAAATATGGTTGTTATATTCAAAGATCTTTTACTGAATCAAACAAGACTTAAGTTTAAATTATTCTTTATTTTATTAATGATTAGCATCAAAATATTTCATTAATATATGTAACCTAAAAATATCAAGCTGTATCAAAAATAATTTGTGAAAATATCTTGCATCTAGTTATGTTCAGAAAAAATAAGTCTTGAGAAGACATATATAAAGTTGTATATCAATTATAATGCAATACATTGCTTTTATTAATCATTTTTATTATTTAATAAAAATTAGTCAATTGATTACAGGAAATGAAATATTTAAGACTAGAATGCAAGCTTGATGAGAAAATGTATTCAAATTCCTATGATAGGACAGATCAGTAGGTATTATTAGTTTATTTAATTTATTTATAAATAGTTCAGCTCTTTTCTAATAAAGAAATAATAGTTATAATATATACTATTTTTTTTAAAAATAGACAAACATTATAATTAACATACTCATCATTAAGTTATACAAATTTTTTATGACTGAAATTATAATTAAAAATTTGCATTTTTAATAGACAATAGCATTTTACCAATTTGTTTAAAGTGATATAAGCTATCAAAGGTATATTTATGCTAAAATATTTAATATAATATCCTGATCAAATTTATGTTTAGTTAGCTTAAAGATACTTGGATCAGCTGTAGTAAAATTATAATAACCTACTATTAATAATAATATTGAAGGTTTCAGAAACTTAAAAATATTTAAATTATTTGTGCAATAAATCTAATAATTCTTTTATAAATACTATGAGTTTAATTAATGCTTTATTTACAATTATATTAGTAACACTTAAAGGTTTTATTTCTCTGAATATAATTTTCCTTTTTTTTATTAAAAAAATCTAGAAATCTAATTTTCATTTATATTTATAATTATTAGACTTCTGTTATTTTTCTGAACTAATAGATTCTCTATTGACTCTAATTTACCAATTCAGAAACTAAATATATATATGCATTATATAATTGCATTAATGAGAATTTCACTTTATCACATGAGTTTAAGATTATTTATATTGAATATTTCTTCTAACATCTAATGGTAATATTTGTGAACAAAGATGTCTTTATTTATAATATTATTAATATTATATGATAATATATTTAGAAAGCTGAAGAATAATACATTATTAGCAACACAAATAAATACGAATAATTGCTAAAACCTTACAAGTTTTGATACAAGTTAAATACATTCAAAAATATTTTTTTCTTCTTCAGTCATTGAAGATTTTTATTTAGTCTAATTATGATACTATTTCTTTTGAAGTAAATTTTTTATCTGTTAGAAACTAAGCATAAATAGAAATAAATAAAATTATTTATTAATTTTATTTATTACTTATTATAATATTCTTGATATTAAGAAAGGATTTACTCTACTATATTACATAATATTTAACTGAGCATTGACTAGCAATTCTGAGAAAATCAAAAGTTTTGATAATACATCTTGTCAAACTTATTCAGAATATTTTAAATATTTTAATTTATCTTCTTTATAAGATATTTATAGGATTTCATCAATTTCAATCACATATGAGAGTGTTAAGTTATTCTCAATTATTCAATCGTACACGTCTGAAAATTACAAAAATCCTTAGAAATATTATATCTATTGACTAATCACTATAGAATTAATAAATTGATCAACGTTAATGATAATTCTCTGATTACTTAATTTATTTTATTTAGTATTTCTTCTAGTATCTTCTATTAATCTATAATTTCTGATCTTTACTTTAATATTTTTAGCAATATCAGGAGGTCTTTGAAAGAAAGTGTCTATCTTATCTTATAAAAATATACAAAGTCAATATAGTAAAATATAAAATTAGAAGGGTCTACTAATATTTAGCTAAGAAGGATCTAGTTGCATCTTTTGTTAAGGAATTTTTTTAGG
>CAJVPQ010002049.1:0-15273 GCA_910591825.1 Funneliformis caledonium
GGCTTCTGGCCTATGATTGGGAGCTTTTCTGGATACCTTTTTGATTTTGTCCCAGAACCCCCATAGTTGCCCTACTATATTGTTTTAACAAGTTGAGTTCTACATTTTTCCAATTTGTTTGTGATACAATATTTTGAATATACGATGTACCATTTCTTTTGTCCCTATACCTGTATTTAACAATGTCGCATAATTTTGAGCATGCTGTACTAAATGATAATTAACATGCAAATTCAGAAGATTCTCAAAATCTTTGAATACCTGTACATTTTGTTTTTAATGTATTCTTAATAATAAAATTATGATAATAATAAATAAAAATGATAATTACTTGTGAAAATAAAATCCTTTTATTATTTAAACATTCATGTAACTTAATGTAATCCTCTTTTGTAAATGAATGCTTAAATGCTATAGTCATTGTTTACGCTATTAATATCTAACATTTTAATCATAATTTCAAAGTTGAATCATTACAAATGACACCTATTCAGATTTGAAACTTGTAAATTTCAAATTGTTTAAAGTGTTTAAATTTTAAAAATCTATTTAAAATAAATGAAAAAATAGTAAGACGTAAAAAATCTGACATTATAAAGCTATTAATGTGAGATATTAGATTTGGCAGCTTTTGCTACATTCTTAGATATTCAAATGATTTCTAAAATACTATGAATTCTATTTTTACTTCTGATGAAAGTGCTTCAATCATTATCTTAAGAAACCTTAATACCTTGCCAGCTGTAACATAATAAATATTTTGAAATAATTGAAGATATCTTTTCCATTGTAATTAGTCTAATATTGTAGATTGTAAACGTTGTGATGGGTAAAATTTTCGTTTTAGATAGATTTAATTGGTAAATTATGAAGTCAATTTTATTGCCATGTAGATCTTTTATAAAGATCATTTTGTTCATTTTATTGCTATCGATCAGTTATATAAATCCCTAGATATCAATTTTATTGCCTTTGATAATTACGTAGATTATAGATGTTCATTTAGTTGCCTACAGATCTGGCAATTTTATTGATATAGCAACTTTATTACCTAGTGAAATGGCAACTTTATTTTCTTTAATATATTTAGTTTGGTTTATTTTATTATTTATTCAACATATATAAATATTTTTGTATTTTTATTGAGTCTTAGCACTGACGAAATGTTAATCTTTTAGGTATTGAACTTATATATTATATTAATAAAGGAGTATAATTAACCAAGTATAAAACTTATCTTTTGCAACTCTTTAAAAACTATTATAAATAATTCATGATCCTTTGCATTCATGCAATCCCTTTAATTATTGTTAGTGAACTTATTATATACCTCCATTAATTTGAATAAATGCACATCCAAATCACAGTGATTTCTTCCATAAATTTTTATGCCAAAGTTCTAGATTTTTTTCGACTATTTGACCAGAACCAAAATACATTTAGTTAAATAGTGAAGGATTATTAAGAGAATACCAAATGATATTTGTAATAGATAAATAATATATATCTTTTATTTCTTTAGAAGTTGATGGGGTTTTTTACTTAAAATATATACTTTGCATGATCTAATAGGAAGTAATGGTAATCTTTATCAATACTTTCTAAATCTGCGAATATTTGTTACAATATTATTACTTTCAAATTGTGGATGATGAATTATATTACCAATTCATCATAAACTTGAGTAGCTATTAAGAAATATAAAAAATTTTAGTATTTTATCTATAATAATTTTTAATAATAAATTCTTACTTATATTATACTTTTGAATCCAGTAAAATATCAATGCTTCAGTAATATTTTTAAAATATGAAGTAAAATCTTCATTAATAAATAGCATTTGCTCATTATTTAAGTCTTTCTTCATCAACAACTTCATCAAAGTATTATTTGATACTTTTTTACTAGATTCTTCAATCAATATTTCATCATCAAAATCAAATAATTCTTCATTATAATTTAAAAAGTCTTCATTTGAGTCTTCATTATCGGTATCTATATTAATTGGCATTTTATAATCCATTTTATAATTATTTGCTTCTTTATCTTGTATTTCAGTTTCTTTATTGTTACAATTTATTTAACGAATTTATTATTAAATATATCAATAGTTATTGTTATAATTCATTATATAATGTAATATATTTACTATTAATTTCAAGATTCCTTTAATTATCTTTAATATTTAATAATTTATTACGTGGATATCTTATATAATTTTGTTGATAATTATAAGAGGCATAGTTGCGAAACATTTTTTTAAGAAATAAAGGTTGCAAATTGTGAGAAAAAAAAAATATTTTTTAAGAAATAAAGGTTGCAAATCGTGAGAAAAAAATAAAGTTTATTTAAATACTTTTTTTATACAGTTAAATTATAAAAATTAATAATCTTTTTTATATTATTTTATAAAATTTGACTTCAAATAATAATTGCTAACCAACTTTAACAATTTATATTATAATGTTTATAAATTATATCAAGTGCTGAACTAATTTATAAATAAATTTGTTTATAGAATTTTTAATATAAGCGAATAATTAAAAAATTTATTTGAATAATCTAATATTATAATTTATTTATATATTTGTATTTATTTTTATTTTTATTTTTTATTATCACATGTTAAAATTTTCTGCGGTTGGCTATTATTAACCAAATTTAGTAATAATTAAACTAAAAGTTTAAAAGTATAATAATAATAACGATAATTATTTAATTATTTTTTTTTTATTTTTTATTTTTATCAAAAAATAATAATGAGTACAAGAAATACAAAAATAATACAAATAAAAAATTAATTACATATAATAATGAGAAACAAAAAAAAGCAGTTGCTCAAAAGGAAGAAGATATTCAAGACAATCTTAATGATTTTTTAAATAACGATATTATTACTGTACAGAATAAAAATACAGGTGCCAAGCGAGGTCGCAACAAGAAATAGTTGACTCTTCATTTCCTTTATCTTTAAATGATAATTGTATTGATAATCAGCAAAGTAAAATTAAAAGAAGTTATAAAAGGAGACAAAAAGTTGATCTTTTATCACCACAAACTATTGCTGAACTCTTAAAAGATAATGGTGTTAATTATAAAAATAATAATACCGATTTTAATGATAGCAATGATAAAGAAATTTTACAACAAGACTCTTTAGAAACAGAACGAAACTCAAGATTAATGTCAATCCTAGAGCCAGAAGCTAATTTTCAAGAATATATTCCTTTAAATACAACTGTTCAATCAAGGACGATGTCAACGGTTGATTCAAGAGCAAATAGTCCAATTGATGATTTTTTTTCTTCAAATAGACCATCAATAGTTCTGGAATCAAGTAATGAACCTGATTCTTTAAATAAACTCTCAAGAACGGTATCATCACCTTTAAGACTGACAAGATCGACACCTTTAAAATCAAGAGATAATGCATTAAACGTTTTTAATAATATGTTCATTCCTACTCAAAATATGACAAATTTCAATGCAGCAATTAGTGAAGTCATTCCATTACCATTTAATGTAATGACAATTTATCAACTTTGTTCATGGTTGTGTATGAACCCTAATATTCTACAGCTAGTAAATAATATGCATTTATCAATGCAGACACCAGCTGTAAAAGCATCGTTATTCATATCTTCTGGATTTCCTTTACCATAAAAGCAAGATAATAAGGCGAAGGCTTGTCGTGATTTTTCTAGAAGAATTGAAATATCTCTTCCTTCGCATTCAGAATCCCCAGAAAAGTGTACTTGAAGAATTGATAAGAAATGTTATAAAGTGTGACCTCAACGATGCCGAAGGTATTGAATGGATTCAAACAGCAAATAGGCACTTCGGTGATTTCCGTAATAAGTTAGTCAACGGTGTTGAAGATTCGGTTAGAATGTTCAAGAAAAAAAGAAGATTGTTAGTATTAAATGTCAAGTAATATTTCTTATTTTATTATTTTTATTTTACAATTAATAATAATTTAATTAATTATAGGCCTACGACGAGCCCTTTACAAAAAGAAGAAATAATTACTTTCGTTAATGAGAATGAAACGGTTCGCGTGCTGGGTCGGTGGTTGAACGCCACTAATATGAATGAATTACGCGCTCAAGGTTCCATGCCTTATTTATGTAAATTTATTCAGCATGCATTTGCTATTAATTATTCATCAAGGGACACCGAAAAGACCAAAACTTTAGATACTTTAACGAAAAGCATCATAGTCCCATCACGAAACGGTAAAAACTTCGCCAGCAGTTTACAGTTATAAATTACCTTTTTTTTTATTAATATCAAATTGTATTTAGTTGGTATTTATTGATTTTAAATTTTATTTAGCAAAAAATTTATCTAATTAAATTTTTTATAAAATTTAAATTTTTAAATTTCGTCAAAAATGCATTTATTTATAATTATTTTCGAAAAATTTATTATTAAAATTTTATTAAGTTTATTTTACATTTATTAAAGCGTTAATTTATTATTTGCGTTAAATATTTAGTAATTTTTCATATTAAATTCATCTAAAAGTACTTGCCGAAACTTCGCATAAATTTCTAAGATTACTTTATTCAACTAATTTTCAACATTAATAAAAAAATTTTAAAACATTTATTATAAATTATTACGAATTTTGCAACTAATTTTTAATGAATTATTATTAATTTTTACGACTTCGTTAAGAAAATATGCATTACAACATTGAAACTAATTTGTGACAAGTTTTAATTAACAACGTGACAATTTAATAAGAAATCACGGGTTTCTGTAAAGTACATTATGCAGCAGCCCGAATGTGAACAAAATCCTAAAAAAAAAAAGAAAAAAAATAAAACGATAAATAATAAAAGAAAAGAAAAATAATATCCTTAAAAAAAAGAAAAAAATAAAATAAATTGGAAATTTAATGCTACAAAAATTTAATAAATAAATGCCGCGAAATTTAAATTATAATTCGGCTAAAAGCTAAAATTCTGAAATGTAAAATAGTTTTTATAAGCTGTCTGAAGTTGGAATTCAGTTAACTGAAAATGAATTCCAACTTCAGACGAAAATCAATTTCAGTCACAACAACGCAATCAATTGTTTAATGCTAATCGGGGACGAAATCCCCCGCAAACAGCAAACTCTAGTTTATATGGTAAGGTCAATTACTGATTGCTACCTCGGAATACCTTTTCATAATTCAAAATTTTATTTTCCTCTCGACCAAATAAATAAATAATGCTGTTCAATCGAGTTTATTTACCTACACTATTCATTCTATTTTACATGGTCGCTGCATATTCATGTCATACGTCTTACCTAAGCTTCAATATTTTAATACAATCTCTTCTCTTCTAATTCAAGCCTTTTCTTTAGACCGTACAATTGTTAGCTACTGTATGTTTAACACATTATCGATATTGAAATTAGTTATTCATTGTTAAAGTTTAATCTATCAATTTCAGCATGTAGTCTAACCCTTAAACTAAAGATGGTCACTCGGTCTTGCGGTATTTTGGAATTTTTTTTATAAAAATATCAAGGCTGCGCATACATAAAAAAAAAACAAAAAAAGAGCTAGAAAAATAATGTCAAAAGATTCACGAAAAAGAAATTGTTGAATTTGAAATTTTACCCGAAATAAAAAAAAAATTTATTAAAACGGATAAATAATAAATTATTTTTATATCACTTAATAGATTATTTACACAAAAGTTCAATTAACAGTACGATCTTATCAGTTAGAACCAGTTAAATTTTGTTAAACGAAATTATTTTAGAAATTTTCGACATTTGTCATCTTAAGCATTTATTATATGTTGCTAAAGTCATATGTTTTAAATTTAGTGTAAAAGTTATTTCCAAACAGAAAGTCACTTCAAGAAAAATGTTAAATTATAAGAACAAAATTAGAAACTTATACCGATTTCATAACTTTGCAATAGATGTTGTCGCTCGTCCACTCGGCTTTTATTCATATCATCTTCAAATGCGTCATTACTGCGATTCACTCATAGAATTACAAGAAAGTTATTTAATTTTGATTTTCTTATAAATGATTATAAGCCATTAAATTTATCCGATTTATCTTCGCCAATCAATTTTAATTTAACAAACGTTGGCGTTGCAAATCTAAGGGTTTAAAAGGTGTATCCGGCGAGAGGATACCCCCATGGATAATTTCAAACCGGTTTACCAATTATCTTAAATGAATCTACCTGAAATTATAATGCTGTCGCAGTCAAATTTTTCGATCAAAACATCTTGACCGACATAGTCTTTTTATCGGTCATTTTCTGTTGAACGACTCTCCTAAGTATATTTGTATATAATTTATGAATAAGTTCTTTAACTCCAACATTAGCAACATGGACATTTCTATAAATATTTCTACAGATAAAGACATCTTTAAATTAAAAATGATCAGTTAAATAAGCTCGAATGGAAAAAACTGCTCGAGGAGTTGAAAAAAGAAAAAAATGATCATTGCGTTATGAGGTGCAGCTCGAGACCATGTACTATATGTGGTCACTACTTTACTTCCATGCCTCGTTTCCGATTCCTACAAGAGTCCAATAATTTATCTTAGGAAGCAACTCACGATAAGTTTCCGTTAGAACATTCAAAAAAACAAAGACCCGTCAATTTATGAACACCTGTGGAGCTATAAGTTTGATTATTACAGATTTTCTGATCTCGAGAAAGAACAAGAACCAAAATATCAACCTCAATACATTTGGTCCCAATTTGACAGGTTGTATATGCCTTCTTATTATATCCGATCATGAAATTTCGAACTAATTGCGGTCTATGTTACAAATAAGATTTGAAAAAAAAAATCGTTCGGCATTCTGTTACATTGTGTTACGTGCCACGTCATTTTTTGCTCTATCTCATTAATTTTGGCCTTTTTACATTGGCGATTGATACCAAAGATATGTGAATAATGAAAACTAGCATGACCTTTGGGTCAATTTTTCTAACCTTCAACCTAACCTTGCTTGTTTTGATATTTTTGGCTGGTACCATCTTCAAATATCTTTATCTCCATCAGCCTACTTTGCATCCTAGATATGCTCTTTTACTGGGCTCATAAAGGTTTACAGTCTCTTGGAACATGAAAATCCCGCATTTTATATGCTCCGATTCTGCTCAATCCTTCTCTTATGGTTGTGTTTCATTTCATAATTGTGTCTCTTCCAGAGTATCGGACTAATCTATGAGAACCATTCAGAAATACGACTATCCAAAGTTGGACAAATCCATTAACAAACTATTTATCAATAAAAAGTCGTTACGCAGAATTGCAAGAGGATTTTGGTGCTGCTTTTATTTTAGCTTTGGCTATATTTGCTTGCGCACATGCATTAATAGTGTATTTCTCTTTTACCCAACCCATAAACTAAAGGTGAAAGTTCATTTAAGGGTCACTTAAAATTTTTTGGTCTGGGCTTTTTTGAACCGTGAAAAACAACCATTTTGTGGATATAATGAAGATCGTTTTAAAGGATGTAATATCAATTTACTAAATCGCACAATAAAATAAATGTATATAATAAAACAAAAGAATATCATCAAAAAAAATAATATATGCAAATTCAAATTTAATTGTCATTATATAAAAAATTTTTTAAAAAAAAATTTTAATCATTGATCGCACATGACCCGCATTTAAATATGTAGTATGATCATTCTTCTGTCAAAATAACAAGATAAATTAACCGGGATTTTGTCAAACAAAAAAAATTTATTGATAAGATAAATTAAAAATAAAATTTATGTGGCCAACTCAACCATCGAAATCCGTCGAATTTTCAAAATTATCTTGAAAAGTTTTGAAAATAAAAGAATATTTTTATTAGTCGGATTGTACGGTGTGAACTTACTTATTCTAAATCAATGTGAAATAGAACTTTCGCTATAAATTATGCCTTATTTGTTCTTTTGTTTATAAAAAAAAATAATTATAATAAAAACAAATAAATTAAAAAAGTAATAAAATAAACCCTCTTCTGCGTCTTTTTATTGATTTAGGCGGTGTTGGAGCGCAGCGCTGAATCGGGTAAGTGTTTGAAAAAATTTTTCTGTATATTAAAGCACTGTTCATATACTCATGCTAGGGTAGACAGAAAACCGGTACGGTACAATTCAAATTTCGCGAAAATATATATTTAGGCGAAGTTAATCACGTGATCACAGTAAATTATTTGTCACCTGTATCACATCTCACCACTTTTAGTTTAGGTTTTGATCAATCAGGTGAGCAATATCATGTGATATATTTGAAAATCAATTGAGATTTATATTAATTTAAAATTAAAAATTATGTCGGTGCTGCTATAGTATAGCGGTATAAAGCACTTGACAATTCTAATCTCGAATATTGGGTTCGAGTAAAGCTAATACCCAAAAAAAAATAATAAAAAAAAAAAAAAAAAATTTTTTTTTTCTTTAAAATTATATTTTAAGCATTACATAGAATAGTTTTCATGAGAGCTTATTAAATTTGAATATATCATGAATACTTCATTCTTAGGAACAATAAGATGTATTTAACAATCACGACGTGTATTTTCAAAAAAATAAAATCAAAGAATGTCCGTGTTCTACTAACACGTCGTTTTTTATACGATATTTTACTATATAACAGTTGGAAGTGCATATGAACTTGCCCATTATAATATGTGTTCCAAAAGATTTTAGCTTCTTTTTTCTCACAACACATGAAAAAGCTAAAAAAAAAAGTTGTTTATTGATGAGCTTATTGACGCTTATTATTCTTTATATTATAAGTAAGGAAGGACAAGGACAGTATATTTGTTTTTTTTTCTTAATTTGAATTTTATCTTTTTTTTTTATGTTTTCATTATTTTTTTTCCAGTAGACCAGGTAACAAGAGGTAACATCCGGTTTTAGTTTGACGTAAAGCACTTTGATTTAATTACAGCTAACAGCATTGTACTTTAAGAGGATGATGCTCAGGAAACTGCTTTTTCTGGTGTAAGAACTGCTATGTACTTACATACCCTTACAGATCAATCAAAAAACGCTCATGAGCGAGTTGCTCCTTATTTTCTGAATGCCTCTTGGAGTTAACTGCCATTAAAAATTTCACTGCAATATATTACTTTATAAGGAAAAGATCTATTTCTGAATTATCTCAAGGAAGTTGTAAAAAGAATGAGTTACCAGATTTGTCACCAACGGTTCAACAATTTTATTTGCATACAAGATCAAGTTAGAAAAGCATCACAGGCCTGTTTAGGACCTATAGTAAAAAGTGCAGATATGATAGCAAAATGCGATGATTTGAAAGGAGCAGTAAAACAAACAATTATGCCGATGATAAAACAAACAGGCACTAGTAGCCCGATTTGTTTGAGAAAGGATGTGACTTACTGTAAGGATAATGCTGATGCAGTAGATTTAGAATAGATAAAGAAGAGCAACGAAATTTCCAACAGAATTATTTCTTAGACCATCAGCTAATTCAAAATTTAATACACCTTTTGAACATTGGCAAATCTATTAGCCACTAATACATCGAAAAATACCTACATTTAGACCACTTCTTTATTAACAGCACAACAAATTAGTAGATTCAGTCACTTTCTCAAAGAGGTGGCATTTCAAGTGGTATTGGTTTAAGGGTAACACTTCCATCATTATTATAGTTCTCGAATCTGTTCGAGTATGAATGGTGCAAATCGGAAATTTCTAATGGTTCCATCGACAAGATTTTTCTAGTATAGAAATTGATAATTTAGAACATTCACAATTAAAAAAAATTTTGAAATAAATGTGATCGCGCATTCTTCAGGATACCTCCTGTTAAACAGCGAACATTTGAGCGCGGTTTTGTTTTAATCGTTGAATGAGTACAAAGTTACAATAAAGTAATGAAACATCGGACAAATATTTGTACACTACTAATCCATTATTATTGATGTGTAAATGATTTAGCAATAACAATTTCGAAATTTTTATACACAGCTTCAACCACAATCACAGAATTTGATTCGATTATGTAAACATCTTGTCAACATTTTAGTACTATTATTTTCAAATAATAATTTGACATCTCAAGGTTCTCTTGATCGTTTATTATCTGAGCTAGCATAACGTTTGGGATCTAATCTACAGTAATGGATGATGGTCTAAGTACTGGAAATAGTAATCATAACAGAACATATAGGTGAGAGAAATAATTTCCTATATAATGAAAATATTAATTACTTATATTATATTTTCATTAAGGTTGCTGGGCTAAACCCGGAAGTTTCGACAGGCATCAAAATCGAAACCGGTCAAAATATCGAAATCCATCGAAATCGAAAGATAAATTAGTTCACTAATTTCAATACTAGAAAGCTCATCACCTACTTTTCGTGAGGTTGATGCGGCTAATGCTTCTACACTAACAAAGTTTACTGAACTAATGATGAAATGTTTATGGAAACTAGCAAAATAATTTAAAGGTTGATATCCTTTCACCGAATCAATATTATGTGATCTCAATAGCTTCAAATGGAAAAGTTGATAAAAGGTACTATTACATGAATTGGTGCTAGAGTCCTCATTGGTTATTTACATCAATATAATGAAAGATGAATCCAAGAAATTACTGTTGTGAACACTTTGCTTAAACTTCTAGAGTCCAACTCGATAAACCTGGGAAGGATCCTTTGCTAAAATATAATGAAACAACTATAGATGATGAAAGAAGTTATTGCTTATCGTGATAATTTTAATAATAAAATTCGAAGTCTTTTGAAATATATAATGTTAAAACTGAAGTAGAGGTTTTGACTGCACAATTATTAGGAGTTCGAAATAATGATAGTAAGAAAGCCAAAGCAAATCTATTTTTCGGAACTTCATCTTTCATCATTACGCATGTATATTGTCACATATAAGGGATTTTTAACATTATTAATACTGTTAGCTTTAAAATAAGTATATTTTTATTGAAATAAAACTATTAACAATATGAGTGTTTAAATAATTTTGAGGTAGTATTTGATTAATGTTTTTCTTGCAATTCAATATAATAAAAAATAGCGTTATAAAAATAAATGGTAACAAAGTCAGAAATCAATTCATCAAGTATTCTTCAAATTTTTCATTTGTAATCAATATACCGGGGGAGGACAAAAGCATTGCACGGTCAAGAATTAGATAATTTTGTAAATTATTTAATAAGTAACTGGCAGTTACTACGTCTTCGGCGGCATCTCTAGTTCTTAATTTTTCTACATGTTTCAAAATAAGAAATTCAATTAAAATTTTCATGAGATCGTTTTATAAGGGGAAATCTAAATTTTGATAAATTTTTTTTTAATTGGTCCACTTGTCTGATCACAGTCATGTGCTCAAAATAAGCTTAAGAACTAAATTTTGCAAAAATTTTCAGATTTCCCGACCATCTTTTCTTTTGTAATTTCCTTTGTCATGCCTATGTTCGTGGCTACTTTTACGACTAAAATCTTGGCGCATTTCTAGTTGTATAAATTTAATTTAAAATTCAAAGTTTTGGAGAATCGAAGCAGAACCTAGCTGTATTTTCCTGAAAGTCCAGATAGGCATTGACAAAACTTTATATTGTGCAAGGTCACTTTCAAATTATTTCTTGGTTGCAAAAAAAAAAAAATTGGGGGTCTTTTTTAAAAATGAATACAGTAATAAAGCAATAGTTTATTCAAGGATCATTTAAATTTGTATAAATTAAGAAATTTATTATTTATACTCTAATTTCGATTGGCGTCTGTTTATTGTAATTCTATATTATTTAAATTTTTAACACCCCATGTATATGTAATTTATAAACTTTTCCTGTAAAGAATTTCCTCTTCCACTCACTCTCCTTGATGCATTAGAGGCAGTCCTTTCAGAAAGAATACTTTTTTGTAAATTTGCGTTTCGCATGACTGGAGACATTTATAAATTTAATAATATAACGATACAAAAATTTATATTTGCACGTTACACAAAATAAATTTATTCTTCTAATAAATTAATTTTCTTTGGGACTGTAAACACTTGTAATTAATAAAATATTAGTATGTATACTTTCACATTTTCATTTTTTAGCGATTTCCACAAAACTTATGATCAAAGAAAGTCGTTGGCCACGATAAAATCGATTAAAAACTTCGATATTAAAATTATTTGAATCGATTTTAATTCATACGCGTGATCATGTAATTAAAAAGGTTTTCTTTATTAAAAAATTTTCTTTTGTTATATTATCATACATCATATATAAAAATCACGTAAACATTAATAAAATTAAATTTTTAAATAACATTGAATTTTCAAACAAAATTTAGCTTTACGAATGGCGCAGAAATAATGGTGTAATACGAATTTACAAAATTTAAATTTACGAAACTTGTCAATCTTATGTTTCGTACCGTATACTCTTATCCTGCCTGACCTTAGACTAGACATTGCTTTAACGCAAATGTGAATTTATAAAAAACAAAAGAATTAAGGTTAATGCTTTTATTTCTTATTACTATCAGATTTTGTTATAAATTTTTAAGAAAAAACGTTTTTAAAAAAAAAATTTCAATTTAATTAAAATAACTATTCGCAAGTATGTGTGTGTATAAACGTTAATAGTGACAATATAACTTGGAAATTTTTTTTATTCTTATTGGATAAAAACAATCAATTTTTTTTTTAATGTGATTCATAGTATTTATGTAACAGTATTGGGTTCATTGAGGACATTAACGCACTGTCGTGCCTTACAACGATGCCAACAAAAATTACTATTTAGGTTTAATTTAATTTTTCATTTTTTTTTTAATATTTAAAAAAAAAAGTCGATGAATATTATCGATATTAAAAATTGCATGCACATTTGATCTATTATTAACATTGAAATTGCTTTTTTTTCACAATTGGGATTATGGGTTATATTCCAACCAGTCTTTGTAGTATTAGTTGAACATATATCAAAGGTATCTCGAAGAAACTTGAGTTCTTTTATTTGTCCATCTGAGGCACCTATTATACAGTTATCATCTCCGATTGTTGGACAATCACAAGATTGTCCGCAACATGAAGGTTTTGGGTCACATATTTCAACATTCAACTTTTGTAAGGTATTGCTTATTATTGATGCTGACATATGGTTATATGTATTGGTTTTAATAGTATTATAAACGTCATCATCATTGCCAAGTAATTTATAATAATCCACCTTTTGATGAATAGTAAAACTAGATAACTTGAACATTGTCCAATAAACTTGGAAGGACGTATCTATTCACCATGCTAACCGTAAAAAATCCTACATTATCCATCACACTCGTATCTCCCGTATCCCTCTTTTTTATTGGAGGGGAATCCGAACCCTTACTCAAAGCTTCAAGGGTTTGTTGAATATTGGGGTTTTCTGATTCTTGATAGTATCTCGACATTTCCCTCATTGCAGAAGATTCGCACAATTCTATGTTTTTAGAGCAACCAACTCCATCAACTACTACGTTTTTGAATCTGTCTAAATTGATTGGACTTTCTGCTTCTTCTGCCCAAGCTTCTGCTTCAGTCATTTCTATCCCCACTTCAGCTCCAACATCTATAGCATCCCATGCAGCAGCATATAAGGCAGAGGCTGAACTGATTTCTGCGACTTCACCGGCGCCAAATATTAAACTAAAAGCCGCTCCACCTACTCCACTTAATAAATATGTTCCACCAAAATACATACCAAGTATAGCAATGGAAACGATTATCATCGATCTTAGAAAGGTTTTATGTTTAGGCTGTGGAGGCGGTGATGGGATCAATTCTTTTAGATTATCGGGAGTCATTTTAATACTTAGTTCTGTAAGGGCATCATGGAACCCTCGATGGTGTCTCTCCCAATAATTGAATAGATTGTTTGCCGAATTAATCATGTGATATGTAGCAACATGATAATTATCAGGAATGAACGAACTGCCCGAACCGAACTGAAGAGATGCAGCATATGATCCAACTTCATTACCAGTCAAATAATCGATGCATTAAGCTACATGTTCTGTTTTCTGAATAGGCCATCCGGGTTCATCTGGATGTTTACCTTCACTGCAATACTGTGCTGTTAGATCAGTTGGAAAAATATAAACTGGGTTTGGTACTTTTTTATTATATGTAATTTTAGGGGTCGGAATAAGTTTCATCGTGTAATTACTTAAATGACATTTGTAGTTATTAAGGTTTTTTTCGGTAAACGACGAAACTGTAAGATCTTCCCTGTTTATTTTCACCATAAAGCTGAAGTTGCAATCATAGGTACATCCCCACATAGAGATGTTTACAGTTGTTAATGGTGGCTCATGACTTATATTTTGAAGTTCCCTGACCAAAAGAGATGTCGAGTAGTTAATGCCATCATCGTCTATATGAAACGCCGCAAGATTAGAAGGTACGACCTGGTCGCACATCTTGAAATCATGTTCTACGGTGATCCAATCAGCAATAACTACTGATGAAAAATTTATAAGAACGAATAATAAACCTTTCTTCATAGTAAAATAATTTTGAAATAATTTTTTTTCCCTTGTCGAAAACTCGAGGACCTTATATATACTGTACTGTTTATAACCCTCGGAAAAAATTACAAGATACCAGGGATATTAAAACATTTCGGTATCCAATTCTTTCATTCAACATTTAAGAAATCTCTATTTTTTTCATTCTACAATTAAGAAATTGTTGTCTCCATTTGGTTTTTTATCTTAATTGTATTAGAAAATCAAATTGACAAGTCAAAGCGATTTTCCATAACTCTCCATTTGTTTTATTTTTGAACTTTATAATTGAAACAGTCGATCTCGGAACTGTCGATCTTTGTCCGGTCCGGAAAATTATTTTTTTTTTTTTTTTAATCATCGCGCTCAATAAATCACACGAATCGTCTAAAAACTATTTACCGTAACACAGATCCTCCTCCTTTAATACTATAATTATTTTTAGTGCTGTGCCTCACATCATACATACAAACGTTAAGATCTACAAGCCTTGACAATATATATAACTATATTCCTATTATATTCTGTTATCGTTATACAAGTAATTTGATTAAATTTTTTTTTTTTTTAAAAAAAAAAAACTTATTTTTATAAATTATAAAAATGTCTAATAATAATTATAAAGGTAATAAATAGTATAATAAAGAAACTAAAAATATTTTCATCAAACAAGAAAAAAGAAGAAAAGGAATGAAGCTTCGTATGACTAAATTAGTTAATTTGACGGTTTGATAATATTCTAATCTTTATTTTTTCGTGAATTTAT
>CAJVPQ010002050.1:0-15267 GCA_910591825.1 Funneliformis caledonium
TGATCTTCATAGAAGATCTACATGGCAATAAAATGGACTTAATATTCTACCAATTAAATCTATCTAAAATTTTACCCATCACACTGCAGCGATACAATAAGAGATACAATATAACACGAAGCTACTATTGTTTAAACGAAGCAAAGCGCAGCAACTTTTTATCTTTATGACATAATACTTATCAGATATTCACGTAAACGGGTAAACTATGACGCGATTTACACAATGTTTAAATACTAATTAGGAAACTATTAACCGCATAAATATAGATTAAACAAATAAATACAGGGCTAATAATTTATTAATAAAAATAATAAACACGTGACACTGGTGGTGAACACCAGTGGTTTTTCGTAGTAATTTTCTTTTTTAAACTTAAATTTTTTTTTTTATCTGAAATTGGATTTTAGATATTCCTCAGATGATCAACCAATATAACTAAATAACTTCAGATGAAAATTAATTTGTCACAACAATCACACTCACTTAAAAATAAATATATTATAAATTTTCAATTTTGTTTCAATTCAGTATCAAATAACTTAACGTTTAATTTCAATAATTTCAATTATTTCAATTTACTAATATAATCTTTGATTTATTCAATCATTGTAGCCAAAGTAAATTGACAATTTCATTATTTCATAAAATCATTCAAAGAATTAGTATCATAAACACAATTTCTTTTAAATTGTACCCTTTTAAGGTTTCCCGAAATGATGTTACCTAAACGTATTAGTTCATCAATAATGTTAATTAATCATCCGTATCATTATTAGTCCGAAGGACTATAAAATACTATGCAAGGTGATACAAAATACCCCGATGTTCTCCCGCTTAATAATTGAGTTGATGCTTATTTATAATTGCTCAAAAGTCTAGATAAAGCAAATACCAGTGTGAATTTTTTTTTTAGTTAAGATCGATCGGACTTAACAACGGTTCCCGTTTTCTAGTATATGGACAATTTTGAACGAATGTGGGTAACAAAAAAGTTAAAGAATCATCAAATATCCCAATGTGCAATTTTGCACAATGGCTCCTATGAATGATCAGAACTAACCTTTAATTTAACAATTTTGAGGGTATGCACAAGTAGTTTTGTGATTTTAGTCATATGTTCATTGAATACGTCCCTGATAGAGATTTATCAAGGTTATCCGGTCTAAGACGGTTCAAATCCATCAAATTTGCAAATTTATGAAAGAAGTTTTCTCCATATTAATGTTTTTAAATAAATTAATTGAATCAAATGCCTATAGAAACAGAACTTTGAGATAACTCAAGACATTTAAGAAAAGGTGTTCTTTTTAGATAAACTATTTGTTGGAAATTGAACGTTACTGTATTCAAAAGATAAATCTCTAAATATGCCAGAAATTCGATAAAATAAGTCAACACTTTGTTTTCCTTTAAATGACAGAACAGAAGATTAAACTCTTGACTTGTTCAAATAAAAATTAATTTGGAAAGCTGATTTCTACCAGGTTTAATTGAGGAAATTTAGAATTCTCTATCTAGGTCAAAAAAATCTCTAAGTCTATCCTTCCAACTTGTTGAAATCCGATGGAACTGTCGAAGCCTGTCTAAATCTAAACTATTGTCTAAATTATTTTCGAAAATTTTCGACTTTTAACAAAATGGGTTAAATAATTCCATAGGTTTTAAAAATAAATGGGCTATAACAATACAAAATATGCTTTCAAATATTCACCTTTACAAAATCTGTAAAAAATTTTGATTTTGTTTTTATAAGGATTTTAATTCATATATTAAGGTATAATTTTATAATAAAAAGATAACTGTCAAGATATTTAGTAATTAATAAATTATTATACTGTAGATAATATTATTCTGAGACGTCGATTATCAGTTTCCTTTATTAATTATAAATAGTGTGTAACATTATGATGATGATAATAAAAATAAAATTTTAACTTTATTCTTCATTCATTCTTTTAATTCCTTACATTCTTCTCCATTTTAATAGATATTTTTTATTCTATAGCTATTAAATATAAAACAGAGAGTTCGTTATAATTTTTTTTTTTTTTTTTTAGTAAATCGTTGATGATGCCTTTTTTTTGACTTTACATATTATCGAATTTAAATAAAATTTTATCTTTAATAACTCATTATATATTTTCAGGAATATTTCAATCGGTCATGTGTTAATCAACATTCTAGATGCGATGACTTATATAAACCTTGTAGTATATAATTCAATTTGTTATTGAACATTGTTGCAAGAAAATCACTTCATTCATCATAACACAAAATTTAATTCCGATTACAAGATATATTCCAGAAATCATGATTCAACTATTATACACAACATTAGCAAAAGAAAAAAAATGTTTTCTCGTAAATTTTTTACTGATCGAATTTAATCATGAAAAATACGTTTTCATAGGTAGAACGCCCAATGTAATAAATATTTAACATAATAATATCGAAATTATACTTTTCAAAACTCATTAAAATATCCCAAAAAAGTTATTCGTATTTAATCAAGTTCAAATTTGCTTCACATTTCAAATTACCAACTCAACTTTTAATATTCAATAATGGGAAAAGCTTGTAGATAACAATACATCGAGATAACGGGAACACATCTTAAAGTAATTCCCTCCATCATATGAAAGTTTGGCGGAGGAAACACTCAGAATGAGGCTGTTTTCATTAGGATCAATAATCTTTAAGCTAAAATTTATGAGATTAGAATGAGGCACTCTGCAAAAAATACAGGAATGATAATAAGACGCTTAGAAGAATTTGTCACAACTTTAAACTTTGTCTTAAAAATTTATTACTAATGTTATATCTCTTATAATTATTTTCATTTTAAAGGAGAAGGAGAAATCATGCGGGAGGATGATGAATTTTTTCTTTTTCAATGGTGAATCAATGGTTGATAAGGTCGTAATTAATTTAATTTTAAAGATCTTTTTTTTTAAATTAACTTTACTTTATATATAATAATGTTTTAATTAAAAATATTATTAGAAATAGACTTCTTTAAAATTTAAAAATGTTATCTTTAAGACCTAGATCCTAGGACCAAGTCATGATGATTTTATTATAAACTAGAGGTATTTTTTATTTTCTCTTTGTTGATATGGACGATTTTTTAGGCGATTTCTTTTAAGTTTTGATTTTTTTTTCATGATTTTGACATGTTAATTTGTTTAATTAACAAACATTATTTTGCTTAAATCTTTTCTTATATTTAAATTTCTTTTTAATCATAAACCTAGAGAAAATATTTTATAATAAACTAAACTGCGCTGAGACCAACTTTTGTAAAATAATAATACATTTCATAATTTGCGTGCCTCTTAACATGCGGACAAGTTATTTAACATAGTTTGTTATAAAATATAAAACATTTTCGCATTTTAACAAATAAACATGTTATGCAAGGATCAATTAATTTGAATCGTGCGTATATAGCATAAACTGGTTTTTTTTAAGTAAGTAATCGATACTTTAACGTTTTCCAACCGTTTTTTCTTACACTGCAATTGCCTACCTTGTAAATCGTCTTTATTGATGTACTTAAACCATAGTTGGCATTTGGCCGCCGTTCGGTCAAATCGGCCAAAAGTCATATGACTTTGCCAAATTTTGGCCGTGGTTTATTTGCAAATGCAAAAAAAATTGACGCCTCCGGCTTCGGTACGTTAAAATTCTTGCGTAATTGCAATTAATTGAACGTCCCAAACGTCGGAGACCTCAATTTTTTGAAAATTGCGTGAACTGTATATAAAAAAATAATATTTTTGTCCGGCCAAAACTTAAAATAAAATTTGGCCATTTGGCCGTGTCCAAACGGCCAAACGGCCATGGTCAAACACCGACCAGACGGTCAAATGCCACGCAAACACTGACTTAAACATAATATTAACGAAGAATTACATGATGCTTGCAATGATAACTAAAAACCACGAGTCATATAGTATTAAAATTAAGGAAGTTTGACTTAGAAGCAGTTTATATACTATAATTATATAAAAAAATTCGCATAAAGTACCAATACGTGGAAGCAATTATCGCCGGCATCACTAATTGTGCTAGGTTAAATTGGCCATAAAGTTCTAATCGAAACTTCATTGTCAATGAAAAAATAATTTATGATATTTTGATCTCGAACCTTTGTTATAAAACACTATAAAGGTCGTTTACTATTAAAAACCGAGCATGATTTAAATAGAAAAACATATTATTTTTTCTATTGTCAACAATCTAATAATAGAAGAAAATTATGTAAGTTTCAATTATTCGAAGTTTTTTAAAAATACATATTTCGAAAATTCTTTATGAAATCCCAAATATTCGGTTATACTTTATCAACGATAACATGTCTAGCACTGATATGATATCTCCACTTTAATTACCTGATTATCTCAATTGATAGAAAATTCAACAATCATGTCATTTGAGTGTACAAACAATATGAAAGGATTTCTCATGAATAACCTGAATAGAAATTGAAGTTCATTGACTGAAATGAGCGAAAGATCATTTTAATGTCCATCAATACTCTAAATGTTCGACAATACCAGAGATAACATCACAACATATCATTTACGAAAGAGGTTGGTTCTTGATATCGGAGGCGACAATTGTGCCCGTGGTTGCTGAACAAAATAAAAAAAAAACCCTGGATCGGCAATGTTGTAACCAAAATGCGTTAACGTCAAAATTTTCACTCCGATTTGGCGCATTTCGGACATTAATGCATTTGGGTTACAATAGCATAACTAATGATTAAAAAAATTTCTTTAATCTACTTTAAATAAACAAAGAAACGGTAATAGATGCGACTTAAACCATTAATATTTACTAAATACGGGAATTCCTATTTAGTAACGGTCAAAAATTCTTTCATGGTCGAATGCATATCAATGTGAAATTATCTAAATTTACGCCAATAATAAATAAATTTCTCATTATCCTTTATTTGGTACTATTGTTATCACATTCCCAGATATATAAGATCTCGAGAATGATTCTCTTGAGAATAACTAAAAAAAAAAAATCATAAAAATGGAAGTAATAACAGCAATTTTCGTATGCCTTCTGGGAATTTTGCTCTATCTCTTGATAAAATATCCGGATAGATGTATTGGTACAAAACCAAGGACAGATCTTAATGGTCCTAAAGGTTATCCACTCATTGGAAATTTGTTAGATATTCACAAAGATAATAAAGGTCTCTTAATGTTCATGAACGAAACTTTAACAAAATACGGTCCGAATGCGTAAGTTATAATTGCGCGAAAAAAAAAGTTCGAGAAATATCCGAGACAATTGATTAATAGCCTTTTAATATTAGAACGTTTACGTTACCAGGCTTGCGTAGGGTTATCACAATTAATAATCCCGAATGCATCGAACACGTTATGAAAAGTAAGTTGACGAATCTATGATTTTATTATTATTGAATTAGAGGCCTCAGCTTAGGTATAAACTATATGATTTTCATATTAACTTACTTTTTATAATAAATGTACAGCGAATTTTGAGAACTATCATAAATCGCCAATCTTACAAAGTATTCTTTATGATGTCTTGGGGGATGGAATTTTCAATATTAATGGGTAAAAAAACCGACTTTTTTTCTTTCCTTATTACACCTAATATATCGTAACATTTTGAAACACTTTTGTTGATCTCCTAATTTAGAAACGCATGGAAAATGCAAAGAAAATTATCGAGTCATTTATTTAACGGCAGAAATTTTCGTGAGATTATTAGCGTCGTGTTTAAAGAAGAAACCGAGATCGTATTAAATACCTTGGATAAATTAGCAAGGACTGGTGACAAGTTTGATTTACAAGATTTATTTTTTAGGTTTACAATGGATTCTTTCGGAAAGTAAGTCTTATTTTTTTTTTTAAAAAAAAAATAAAAAATAAGTTTATTTATAAAATTTAATATTACAGAATTACATTCGGATTGGACTTTAAATGTTTGGAAAATCCAAAAGAACCAGTAAAATTTGCAATGGCATTTGATTTTGCGCAAAGAGTAATGAACGATCGAATCTCAAATCCTTTTTGGAAATTCACAGAATTATTTACAGAAGATGGTCGTAAAGTGCGTGAAGCGTGTGATTATTTAACAACTTTTGCTTATGATATAATTAAGAACCATAGGAATAATCCGGAAGCATTAAATGACCCCAGAGATATCCTTAATATATTTATGAACGCACAACATGATAACGGAGAAAAATTGTCCGATAAAGAATTAAAAGATGTTGTATTAAATTTTATCATTGCTGGTACGTCTTTCATAGTTATATGTATTATTTATTTATTATAATTAATCTTAATCTTGCATAATTTAGGACGTGACACAACTGCACAAGTAATAATGTTTTTGCGTTCAATACTTTTTAATTATTTTATAAAAGTATAATTAAGTTTGTATGGTATTTTTTTAGGCGCTCTCGTGGATGATGTATAATCTTATGATCGACCCTTCCGTTGAAGAAAAATTAGTTAAAGAAGCTAATTCTTTGCTCACGTCAGAAGATCCGATTTCAAATTATGAAAACACAAAACTTTTTCAATACGCGCATGCAGTATTTTACGAAACGCTTCGATTACATCCTGTAGTACCGAAAAATATGAAGGTAATTACCGAGAAAAAAAATATATATAAAGTTTTATGCATGTTTTTGGCAGGGCAAAATTTTAATAGATCGCTTATTATAATAGATATGTCTTAATGATGATGTTCTTCCCAATGGCGTACCAATTTATGCTGGTGATATGGTTAATTGGTCAACCTGGTCGATGGGAAGGGATGAAAGGACATGGGGGAGTGATGCAAAGCAATTTAATCCCGAAAGATTTTTAAATTCTGAAGATGGATTGAAGCCAAGTCAATATAAATTCACTAGTTTTAATGCTGGACCAAGATTATGGTATGTAGAATAAACCGAAATTAGATTTTTTTTTTTTTTTTTTTAAATATTTATTAACTTTTTGTTTATATTAATAATTGGATAGTCTTGGGCAAAGTTTTGCCACAGTTGAAGCCATAATGTTAGCGACGGCTGTATTAAGACAATTTAAATTTGAAATGGTACCGGGACAAAAATGTCCTCCTGATTATGGTCGTTCTTTAACTTTACCAATGAAAGATCCTTTACTAGTTAAAGTTCATTATAGAGGATGATTAATCATTATTAAATGTAAAATAATTTTTATTTTGAATTTTTTACTTTCTTATTTTGTAAACAATTATAGTTAATTAGCTATGTAGAGATTTTTAAGTAATAAAATATCAAGATTCGGAGATAATTATCTGGTTTTCGCAAGTTTGTGTTACCAACGGCGACAAGAAGTTCAAAGTCACAAAAGACTTATTTCAATTGTAGTAATTATAAATCGATTTCTCAATAAATTTGTCTGGTCAATGACTCGACTCGATATTTTGTATTCATATTATATTTATTCTTATTTTATATACAGTGTATATACTGCATAAAACCTACCGTTTACAAATTTTTTGCATTAAACACGTGCCACTGCTTAAATCAAACCGCAGAGACTGCGGAAGCCGTGAAAGCTGCCGAAACAAAGTTTGGATGGTTTGGATGTTTAATGTTGGTAGGTTAAGCTTTAAAAACTTGTTGAATTTTTGTTTTATGCAAAAATATATTAATTCTCTGTTGTTTCGGTGTTTCAAAGCAATGAATTTCATGATCCAAAAAAACAGTAGTCAACTGTTTATAAAACTAGAGGTAAACAGTTATCTATTCTGAAAATACTAGGATACTAGGTGTTTAACGTTATTTTGAAACTTAACAACGGCAAAAACTTTAATACGCGTATAAAGGTTATAAAGATTAAGATATATTTAATATTTAAACTACGAGTTTCTTATTCGCACGTCTAAAACCGGATACAAAATTTGTCGAATACAAAAACTGTTAGCGTATTAAAATGTAAATTCTTAATTGGAAAACCTGATAGTTTTTACAGGATTTTATTAAAGTTGTATGCACACATAAATGCAAAAAAATTTATGTTGACGATATCGATTGTTAGTTTGAAATTTATCGTTAATTATGACATAGTTATTTTCCTTTGGTAAATTTATAAATTAATTGATAACACTGCTAACATATTTGAATTCATATAACAAAAATTGCGCTTTTGAATTATTTGGACTCAAAAACTGAAATTAGACAATGATGATCCAGAATGTTTACGCTCCGCAAATAAGAGACTTTGATGATATCTTATTATAAAATGTATAAACAGTAAATTTTGTATATGAGTTACTCTTTGAGTGACAATTAAAAAGGACCTTGATATTGATCATGGAAAATTCCATTATATATTATGTTAAAGATTTCTCGTTTATATATGAGGTGCATGAACTTTCCAATGTAATGGAAAATTGGTTCTTGTTCTAATTGTGCATAAAGGGACTAATCAATAAAAAAGGAATAAGTAAATAAAATCATTATTAAGTATTCGACATTTTAAAAATAAATATGACGTAATGTAGAGCAAAAACAACGCTATTGCGTCAAGTTCATGTTGACCAATTTTTACGACGCAAATGCTTGCCTTGATATTCACCTATATTAAATTAAAAAAAAAAGCAAAGTTAATAAAAAAGCGTGTTATACAGCACAGATATTTGAATCCGAACGTTATAAAACGTCTTTAAGTATTCAAGTTTGGCAAGTAATGAAGAAATCATGTTTTTGATCTTCATTTTTAGTAGAGGAAATTAACGTTAGTGAGATTAATTAGGGTGAATAAGCAATTTTTGTTAACATTTATGAAATAAAATAAAAAAGCAAGTAAAAATTTTTTTGGATAATTGAGAGGAAGTGAAAATACAAGAAAATTTCTGATATAATATTGGAATGTCTGATTGATATTATTATACGTGAGTCACATTTTTAGGCTTATATTTCGATATTACGTTGTCTACCGAAACTTCAAGTTTAGAAATTCGTCCTTTCAATAATTTGGATCTGAAATGTTATTACTTTGAATAAAAAATTATGGTAAACGATCTTGCATTTACATCTATGTGAAAATGTTTTAATTAAACGTTATTTAGTAGTTATAACATGATTTGTCAAATAGAATGTTAGACGATGAAAAAAATCTTGATTATGATTATGTTATTCATTCATAACAACGGCTTTTAAATGGATGTAAATGTTTTAATAATTTTGATAACTAATGAAGTTTGTCAAAACTAGATCAAACTTTCAGAAAGCATAAGAAAGTTTCCACTTACATAACCTTTTATTCAATACAAAGCAAAGCTAAATATTTTCATAAGTAAAATAAATAAATCGAAATTAAAAAATATTTATATAGTCTAGAAGTTCGAAACAGACTAGTCTACTACTTGTATATAAAAAACTTAATTAAATGATGTCTTTTAATTCAATCAAATTTTCCATTTCCTTCTTTGAAAAATATTTGTCGTTAAATATTACTGGAATATTTGGGTAAGATTTATAGATTTGTAAGGGATTATTAGGAATATCGATTTCATTACTTTTATCAAATTTCAGTCGAACATAATCTATTTGCTTTAAAATTAAAAAATTAATTAATATTGATATCCATGACTTGCTCATAAATTTCAGGGTTACATACCATAATTATAGAATTACTCTCTTTAAATTAATTGAAAGTTGTGACCCCTTATAATCTAACAATGGAAGTGTATATTCAATCCAGCCCAATCCAATAAGTGCAGACAACTGGTTATATTTTAATGAATGTATCTATAAATAAATATAGATTTCAATGTAAAAATTAATAAATATTTTAAGATTAACATATATAACATATATATTACTTACACCAAATTCTTTAACAATAAACTCCACAGAACAATCTTTATTCAATAACTTTTTAAAATTTAATTTCAAACAATAATAACAATAACTTTTATAGACATTAAGAAATTTAGTTCAGGCAAAACGTTAGGAATTACTTCATCTTCAAAAGATAACACTTGGCCAGAAAAACTTAAATTAATGTAAATATTAGTTGTATTAAAATAAAATAAATTATAAATATATACATAAAAGCTTACCTATTTGAATCCATTTCTTGAAACCGATGAAATTCTCTATTCAAATTTACAAGATAAAAAGAAAATAGATTCTTTTTTCTACAAATCGGAAAATCAAAATGTTAATTTTATATTTCTAAATACTTTAAAAAGGTAATAGTGTGTATTATTCTTATTTTGATACATGAGTTTATGATATTTATTAATTATTCCTAGTTCAATAAAATCGGTATCAAATATTTTAAAATAGTGTAATAAAAATGACAACAATTTTGTATCTAAATATTCTTGCGTTAAATATTTATATAAAATATTTCCGTTTATGAATGTTATATCATCAAAATGTTTTGACAAAAATTTTGCCAAATTATCATTATAATTGAATAATAATACGCATTTTTCAACTTCAATTTTAGTTTTTTATTATTTCCTAGTGCATAATATATTAGGCCTTTATAAAAATATGCAATACTTTTATATGAAGAATTTAATTGCATCAATTCATTAAGATCGGATAGAGCGTTTTCATATTCTTTAAGTTCGTAATGAGTGAAAGCTTTTTTAATTAAGATATGGGTATTCTCAGGATCAATATTATATGCTTTTGTAATATGCGATATTGAATCATTATATCTTCCTAAATAATTAAGAATTTCTCCATAATAACATCGTAATAATGAATCATCTTGATTAATTAGTATTTTATCCAACATTTCTAACGCTTCTGAATATTTTTCTTGAGTTTCATAAATATATGCACAATACTTCAAACATAAATAATTTCTCGGATCCTTTTGTAATGCAACCTCATAGTTTTTTAAAGCATCATAACACTTTTTTTTGTTTTTTTTTGATTTCTTGCTCATCATACAAATAATCAAAATTATCTCTTTCTGCTATTAAAAGATGGCAATTACCTATAATTATATTCGACTTATTATTGTGGTTTTTTGATTTTTCTAATATACCTTTATTGCATCATCATATAAACCTTGTCTGAAAAGAATTTCTCCACGAATAAAATACGCAATTGGTTTGTTTTGTTTTAGACTAATGGCCTCATCTAAAAATGAGAGTGCCCGATCATAGTAATTAAGGAATCTGCAAGTATAAGCTAAAATACATCTCATTGTATAACTATTAGGAAACTCTCTTAAATATACTTGACCTATTGATATAGCTTTTTCATAATTTTTATTTGCTAATTTATTTATAACATTCTGATAAGCCGGACGTACTTTTTTTGATTGTAATATATCTAATTTCAATTTAATTGCTTTAAGATTCATTTTTTTAATTATTATTTGATCAACTTCTGAATTATCAGAATCGTCCTCAGAATCATCCTCATGTTGTTTATTTGTTTGATCCAAGTTTGGATTACTTTCAGTATCATCTAAACATGGATATAGATGTTTGTAAATAGTTTTTTGTGATACGTATTTGAATTCATTATTTTCAATACTTTCTCACATTTTTTTTGTGTTAATTTGTTATACGTATTGTATGATATCTTATGTTGACATTTAAAAGATAAAATTGATCTTCCAGCCCAAGACTAATAGGACAAGTCATTTCATCTGTGATAATATCCAATATCTTACGGGAATTTAATATTAGCTCTTGTTTAAAATATGTATTCTTATATAAACATTTTCCTTTCCTTTTCCAATATCATCATTTAACATAATTAAGTCTTGATGAAATTTTTCTTTAACGAATGATAATAAACATTGAAATCTTTCCGAAATTCACTATTTGAATTGTTTTCATATAATTTAAGCGTGTATTGATTGAAATCAATTTCTATTATTGAAAACAATTCCTCGTTTATATTTTGCAAGTGTAACAATATCTCAATTGCTTTAAATTGAATGAAATTGCTTTAAGCTTTGTTTAGTGATTCAATTGCCAAATAATAACATAGTCCGTGTATAACCGGTTGAGTAGATTTTTGAATGAGATTTTGTGCAAGATCCAGTATGCCAAACCATAATATATTTGGTAACGCAAGTGGTTCATTTCCGGCAAGATCATTTAAAAAACCTCCAGTGTTTCTTAAAGTCTTGAAGAGTTTATTTGATACTTCATCAAATTTAGTTTGTGAATTTAACATAGTTTTATCAGCAACACTATTCCACTCTCTCTCTATAAAACTCCAAAAATACTCCATTAAGATTCTTTCTCCAAACTTTCTGCAAATTATCTTTTCATCACTTACAGACCAGTTTAAAAGATTATGTCGAATTATCAACATAATTCTCCAAATATAATAAGCAGCGACTGGATATTTAAAACTTAAACCTTGACGTAATTGAGTAAGCATTGATAAGATTGAACAATTGTCATTTGGAAGAGCAACTCCGGGTGCTACAATAATTGTAATTCCTGGTGCAATATTTAAAACAGCCTTCAAAAATTCCTTAGTTCTTCTTAAAATTTCTTGAAACCAAGTTTCATCATCACGCAGGCTATGTAGTGTATCGCGCAAGAGAATTAACAAAAAGTCAATATTATAGTTATGCTTTTCAATACCCTTGTTATCTTTGTCATTTTGTTGATTTGATGGATTGTACTTTGACTTAAGGCCGCTAACAAGTCCTTCTCCAATAACTTGTATGTTTTTACGATGAAATTCCGCAAATTTTGTTAAAGAATTGTAAATTTTATCGCGAATTTCTTTACCAATAACTATCTGCGAAAAACATATCTGTTACAAAGCTGCTACCAAAGTTCGTAAGTGTAATTCCAATCTTGTAAAAATTTCCATTGAATGATGGTCAAATAGTGTAGGATTGGCTAAACTTCTTAACGAATCAACTAAAATTTGAGATGAAAATTTATTTTGTAAGTTTTCAAAAAGTAATTTTAAAGCATATAAAAATTTTGATTTTGTTAATTTTGTTATAAGTTGTTCTACTTTTTCATCTGGCGTGGTATATAACCTTCCTCTTCTAAACCGAGAAGGATATAATTGGATTCCGTTTTAGATGAAATGTTTAAGTTTTTTGGCGCAGGTCTTCTAGAACTTCCACTCTATTTATTATTATTTAATAATATAAATATGTAAACAATTTTAAAGTTTAATTTACCTGGCTTGAGCTTCCTTTTATTTCTTCCATTTTTTTTTTTTTTTTTTGACAAAAAAAAGGAGGAATTGCTTTTACAGTATTTCATGTACATGTACCACAGATTTCTGAAATAGTCATTTCAATAGGATTACACAACCGACCTAATAGGATATTTTTTTTTTGAAAAAGGAAATTTTTTTAGAATTTGCAGTTTTCGAACTCGTACCCCCCCCCCCAAAGCAGTATTATTACAATATAATATGTTTTATATTTATAAATTGATAAGGGTTGCTAAATGTGTAGTTTTATACATTTTAATCTATATACTGTATATATTTATATATTTGTTTATTAATTATTTTTTTTGTTTCTTAACGTTATTGCAACATTAAATATACAGTAATTCCGCCCAGTGACACCATATTTCGCATGTAAATTGTTTTCGATATAGGATGCTAGGCTGTCCTAATAATTATTTTTTTTATAAATACGAGCTGAAATCCTTAAACAGCTCAACATTCTACGCTCGTCCTTCTTAGATTTGCATATATACACCTTAGAAAACTTTCCTTCATCCCTTCGCGATATATTATTAATTTTTCTTATTCGGTTTGTGCAGAGGATCGATTTGGTTCGGTAAGTGGCAGGTGGTTTTTTGATAGAAAATTTTTTATTGTAAAATGTCAATGTTAATATTTAAAATAAATTCTATAAAAGATTAATCTATTATTGTTTTGCTGAGTTTTTTATGAAGTTATTAAGCTAAATACTATTTTTTGTAACAAATGCTACATACGATATAAATTGTAAAATGTTACACAAAAAAACTAAATTTTTTAAATTATTATTCAATTACCCACTTCTCTCTCATTTGCTCCCTATAAATACTAATCAAAGTTTATTTACAAAAAAGCCAGTTAACCTTGAGGATAACGTATCGTTAATCATTTTCTTGATGCCTTTTAGAAATATCTTCGAATTCAGAATAAGATGTAAAAATATAATGTTAAAACCTCGTGGAAAATTCGCTATCTAAACATGATTAAAGGTGTAATCCGTCAATAAATATGAAAATCCGTTAAGCCATTAATATATAATTTTAAAAAAAAAATATAAAATATGATTTTTATTTTTTTAAAAAAAAAATCTTCGCTTCCTAAAATTATACAATTATTTAATATTATTATCTGAAATACATCATAGAAAGTCTATCTTCAGTATTTCTTATCTCTTTTTAATAATTACGAAGTAAAATTTTTATCTGGATACCAAAACTGTGACTGAAATTGATTTTCGTTTGAAGTTGGAATTCACAATATGCCAATTTTCTTTTTTTTTTTTTACAATTTAGTTATGTTAAATTTTTATGTTTTAGTCTTTGCAATACTAATAAAAGTTATAATATTTGTTGAATTATAATACATAATTAAGAAAAGTAAAAGACATAGCAAACTTTAAAAAAATTTAAAGTATACTGATATATAAATATATATAACTTTGGACATAAAATAAATTCCAAGAAATAGTATAGAAATAAATAAATCCTTGCTTCAGAATAGGCTTACCCAACTGATGCTGATTATATTTTTTTTTTTTAAAAAAAAATCAAATGTACAGTAATATCATATATTTATTGAATAAATAGCAATATTCTTGTAACAAGCAAGGCGTACCCTGATGTTACTAATATGCTAATAATTCTTTTTTATAATTTATTCTAAAATATTTAAAAAACAATAAATAATAATATATTTATTATAAATAAACAAATTTTAAAAAAAAAATATACTTACTCGATTTCTTTTTAATTTTCTTTTTAAATTTTTTTTTAATTTTTTTTTTAAATGTTTTAGAAAAAAAAAAAAATTTACCGTTAAATAATTTGTGAAAAAAAAAAAAAAAAATAGAAAAGTACAGTACTCCTTTAATAAGAAAATTCACACGTTTATTATTTATGTTAAACAATGAATTTGGCGTATCATATATAGTAATTTTAACATGTTTCAGATTATTAAGAAATGGGAGATTTGCTATTAATGTTCGTAACTAGGGATGGATCGGTCCTGGTAAGACCGGTCTTAGACCGGTTAATGGGACCGGTCCTTGCGGTCCTCGGTCCTTA
>CAJVPQ010002051.1:0-15262 GCA_910591825.1 Funneliformis caledonium
GCAGTATTTTATTACTAATTTAATAAATAAACGAATCTACCAGTTTGATGATAAACATAGGACGGAAGTCTATTATACCTACGTGCAAACACGTTCTTTTTTTTTTTGTAAGAAAATAAATTAATATTAATAATTCAGATTCCTTAATATATTTTTACAAATTCTCATTTTTCTCAAAACACTTTCGAAAAAAACCTTTTTTCATGACGGTTTTTAACCTTCCGTATTAATTTGGAGGTATATTTTCTTTTCTCACTCCAAATTCAGTCTTTAAAAGGAATTTAACTATTGTCAATAATAAATATATATATTTTTTATTATAATAATATTTATAAATCAAATTAATAATAAAATTTGGACATTTTAAAAAAAATATATTATTATATAATAGAAAGGCTATATCAAAGAGTTAGAGACCCATTCAGTTATTAGATCATTGGAACAGAAAGAGATTTAGGGTAAAAAAATATTAATGATTTAGGTAAATTTGGTAAGCTAGTGATCCGAGTATTCTCACAGTGGAGAGTTGCTAAGGAATCAGGTAAATGTGGTAAACTAGATATTTGAGAATCAGAACAATCAAGATAAATTAAAGAGTTATGTAAAGTTGGTATGCTAATAATTTGAGTTTTATAGCAGCGAAGTGTTGTTAACGAGTTGGGCAAGGTTGGTAAATTAGTTATTCGAGTATTAAAACAGATAAGATAAGTCAAAGAGTTGGGTAAAGTAGGTAAACTAACTATTGGAGTATTGGAACAGTCAAGATGAATTAGGGTATCAGGTAAAATTGGTAAACTAGTTAATTGAGTATCAGAGCAGCGAAGGGTTGTTAACGAGTTAGGTAAAGTTGACAAACTAATTATACGAGTACAAAAGCAATATATTTCTTTTAAAGAGATAGGTAAATTTGGTAAACTATCTATCTCAGTATTATTGCAGTGGAGATAAGTTAAGGAATTGGGTAAAGTAGGTAAACTAGTTAACTTGGTTTTATAGCAATTGAGTTTCGTTAAAGAGGTTGGTAAAGTTGGTAAGCTGATGATTGGAGTATGCGAGCAATCAAGAGTTTTTAAGGAGTTAGGTAAAGTTGGCAAGCGAGTCATTTGAGTATCAGTACATTCGAGATAAGTTAACCAATTTGGTAAACTTGGTAAACTTGTGATTCCTGTATTGTCGCAATAGAGTGTTGTTAATTTTCGATATCTTTGTAATCCTCCTAAGGTGTTTAAGATGTCATCCTTATTTATCTTTGTAATAATCAAACTATTAATAGTATAATCATAATTAATGTCTAATTCTAGATTTCTGATCCTTTCTTCTAATTCTTTGATTTTTTCTTGCTCTTGCTTAGCGTTTGGTGATTCTTCTTGCTTTCTAATCTTGGTTTCTAAATCATTGATGATTACTTGCTTGGCTTTAGTTTCTTCCTCTCGCTCTTTAACTTTTTCTTCTAAAACATTAATGGTTTCTTGTTTGACTTTGGCTTCGACTTCTCGTTCTTTAATCTTTTCTTCTAAAACATTCATGGTTTCTTGTTTGGCGTTGATTTCTTCTTCACGTTTTCTAATCGTTTCTTCTAAATCATGACTCATTTCATATTTGGCTTTGGTTTCTTTTTCTTGTTCTTTAATCTTTACTTCTAAGCCAATCATAGTTTCTTGCGTAGTTATGGTTGCTCCATCTCGCCCTCTAATCTTTTCTTCTAAAACATCAATCATTTCTTGCTTGGCGTTGGTTTCTTTTTCTCGTTTTCTAATTGTTTCTTCTAAATCATGAATCATTTCATGCTTAGTCTTGGTTTCTTCTTCTTGTACTTTAATCTTTTCATTCAGGTACATTATCGTTTCTTGCGTAGCTTTAGCTGCTTCTTCTCGCTCTCTAATCTTTTCTTCCAAAACATTAATAATTTCTTGCTTGGCTCTGGTTTCTTTTTCTCGCTCTCTTATCGCTTCCTCTAAAACATTAATAATTTCTTGCTTAGCTTTGACTTCTTCTTCTTGTTCTTTATTCTTTTCTTCTAAACTTTTGAATTGAGACCTTAACTTTGACAATTCCTCCCTTTTAGTCATTAAATCAAAATTTAAGTTTTGAATGTCTTGCCTTATCTCAGTTAGTTTCTTTCCCGCTAATAATTCTCTTAAATTATCTAAACTATCACTACCTATTTCATTCCATAAAAAGGAGAGTATCAATTGATTATCTTCGTCGGCTATCTTTTTACTTTGCTCTAAATTTTTAATAATTTGTTCTTTGGCTTGTAATTCTCGAGTAAGTTTAATTTCAAAGTCTTTCATGTCTTTTACTTGGATATTTATTAAAGCCATTTATTACCCTTAATTTAGAAATTTTGTTGATAAAATGTTAGGTAGAGGTATTTTTCTAAAAAAAAAAAAAAATAAAATAAAATAAAATTGTTCAATTTCAGCCCTCGGCTATCTTACTTCATTTAGAATGATCGTTCGGAATTACTTTCCTCATATATATTTTATTAATTAATGATTTACCCATAAATAATTTAGTCTTAAACTTGTTATTTAAAGTATATGGTATGTTGAGGTGATACTAACTTTTGGTAATAAACGTTAAGCCTAACCTATTATAAATGAGTTTTCGAGTTTATGTGTAACATATTTACCATAAAAAAACTCGATTTTGATATTTCATTAATCCATTTGTGAGTTTGCAAAGAATTTCACCAAAATGAATATTGGAATTATGAAATATTTTCTGTAATATCAATTTTTTTTTTTTTTTTTAAAAAAAAAGCAATATTATTTAAAGTTATTTGGATAAAAATTAGTACATAAATCGAACATTGAATAATTTGTATTTGTTAAATAATTTGTCGGGATTTCTAATTATTTAACTTGATATGACACGAAATAAAATAAATTCTCTAATAACGGTTTACAAATACATTTCCTGATTTTACATTTTTTTTTTTTCCTTAAGACCTCTCCTTTTAACAATTTGACAAGAATCCATCTTTTTTTTCTACTTTGAGAGATTAATGTATCCGCAAAGGATATTTTATTATCTTTTAATTCTTTAAATAGATTCTCGGAATCCTAACTAAATATCCAAAATAGGAAATTATTTACCATATTTAAACATAGCGGAATTGTTTTGTTTTCATAACATTAATTTACCCCTTTGTATAAACAAAAATAAAAAAAATTAATTATTAAATTTCGTTTTTTTTCTTATTTAGTAAAAGATTATCGTATCGTGCACAAACAAAAATTAGCCAAAACAAGTTACACGATAGCAATAAGTATTAGTAAAGAATTAAAAAGCCTATATCAATAGAATTTGTCCAATAAATCTATTTCAAATATGAACGCTTTTTTATATAGACCAAAAATATGTTACTTAATTATGTTCTTATTTGAAGAATTTTTGTGAATTATGCGTTACTCGACCAGATGTTACATTCGATCTGAAAATGTTGAAAAGAATTTCTATTATTATTACAATCATTCTTATGATGACAATGCGAAAATTAAATGGCGAGGGATTATATTTTCAGGAAATTATTAATATAACATTTCACAGATTTATTAGTAGTATTAAGTTAATTTATTAAAAGAATTTCAATTATAAATATTAGAAATAGCGTAACTAACTTTTCTTGTATCTATGGTATAATTTTAATTAATAGAACGCATAATAATTTGGAACAAGAAGACAATAATGCAAAGCTAGAAGAAAAATATTGATAATTAATAAAGAATAATTCCCATTAAGAAAATTCAGTATTGTCAAATTTTCAAATATGTTAATAAATTGTTTAATGAATAGTTAAAGATAATTTGACTAGGAACGCATAAATAAATATATACATAAAGTTTACTACCCGGTTAGTTATAAGTACAGCCCATAATTGTTGGATAAATTGTTTTACTTCATGCGTGTTAAACTAATATTCTATTATTTTCTGTATTTTCTTTATGACAGCCCAAAAATTTCTTGATTTTTTTTCTTAATGCTACCATGGATAAAATAGCAGCTGCACCAATCCCTCCAAAGACATATTTTAAACTACCTTTAGACCCGCCTTTCTTTTCCGAGGATGTCGAATGGTTTGAGGGGGGTTTCGGGGATTCTGGGTCTTTCGGTTTTTTTTTTTTTTTACCATCCTCTTTATCAAATTCAATGTCGCTTTCATTATTTTCATTATTTTCATTATCATTACTTTAAGAGAGGCAGTTACACAACCTATTTCATCACCTCCCATCTTTACGGATAACTCTACCTGCTCGACACTTGTTCGTTCGCATTTGAATAATTGTTAATCTCTGAAATCTTTGTCAACGGATAATGAAATGGAAAATAATACAAACTATCTAAAGTTCCAGTTAGTTCGGTTAAGATCGTAACAGTTGATTCATCTTCTTCAATTTGGCACCTCGAGCCGAAGTTGGAGTTTAGTTTACTTTTTAAACATGATCGGTCAATATCAGATTTTCTCGACGTAATATTGTTATGAAGCTTGGAATTGAATTGTATAGGTTTGGTTTGATTAATATTAATGGAGTTTACTCCTTGAACATAGAAATTGATAGAATTTTCCCAATCCGAGTAATAAACATCAAAACTCGTAAATTTAATTTCACTCTTAAAACCACAGTCCTTTAAATTAAAAGTTGGAATCATGTTACCCGTTGGCTTCAGAATCGACAAACCTTCCGTTACGCAGAATGACAATAGAATTATTGCATAAACATTTATAACAATCTTGAACATGTTTGTATTAAATTTTTGTAAATTTTCACTAGGTATTAAAGAATGAAAAAAATTTTTTTTTTTTCGCAAGACAATCGGTTAGGTAATCATGTAGAATTCAACAAACTTGTTTGAATCGGGTACAGTAATATATATTAAAAAATCGGCTATATTATGTAATCATTTAAGTGAACAAATTTCATCAAGAAAGGCATTAATGGCGCACTTTTATTCTTAATAGAAAAGATCATTTTGGAAAGTAACTTCCTGAATTGTTAATTTACAAACAAAAAAATCAATTAATTGATCGGTAATTTATTTAAAATATCTTCGTACTATTTTTCATTTTTTTCCCCAAGCTCCGGAAAAGGGAAAAAAAAATCAAATTATGTAAAAAGTTCATACACCGAAAACGTTCAAAGCAATGTAACGTAGTGATTCACTTCGATTTTTAGAAACGAGCTTTGTGAGCGCGTGACTTAATGCATCTACCTATTTTTGACAATTTGGAATTTGAACCATAAAAATTGCTTTTTACAATTGAATTAAGCAACTTTGGATTATTCATAATATAGTAAACTTCAAGAATGAATTCATATAATCAAATTTTAAAAAAAAAATTTTGAACTTCTATCCAATATGTTAGGTTACGATTCATATAAATTTAAAAAATACGATTAGGCCACGCAACTTCGATTTTTCGGTTCATGTGTCACTTTTTCAAAAAAAAGTTTATATATAAAAAGTATATCATGTGACTCATAAAGTGTAATTTTATTGGTAGATTAAAGCTTTATTGTATTATCGTTTTGTATAATTCCTTTCTTACAACTCATTAGTTTCATGCAGCTTCCAAGCAATACATTGTGCTGAAATATTTTCTCCAACAATGTTTTTGATGAGCTAACTTCACTTCAAAATCTGCTTCCCATCAGTCAGGTGATAAATATAGAGTCGATATATTTCCAAAAAAATCTTTTATTTTTGTTTCTTACTCAACAGGTAAACCTTCCCAATCCTTCAAAACTTTAGAATTGTAACTTATTTTTACATGTATAATAGGCATTTTGACGGAGTTAAGATGATTTTGAAATGAAATGTGATTGTCGTATTTATTAGGCCGGGAAAAGAAAATTTTTAGATAAAATTTTCTTTTTCATATGTAAAATTTTAAATGTGTATCGTTTTCTTTTACTAAATCTGATATGTCGATTTTATTATGTATGAAAAAAATTTTACTATAAAAAAAAAAATCCTGAATATTCGTCGGGTCACAGAATCTGAAAATTTACTTTGCACGGCCTTGTCCCTTAAAGATTGACCAATCAGATGGCATAATATCTATATATAAACTTTTTTTATTAATAAAAAATAAACTCCGGGTCGATTTTTAAATCTCAATGTTAAGTGAACAGAAAATCCTTATATTAATTTGAAATTTTTGATCGGAACAATCTTTTATTCTCTGATCAGATTTAATTTTTTGCCTAACAACAAGTATCTTCATATCAGCTGATTGGAAAATTGGGGTAAATTAAGGCCGGTCTGATTATATCGGGTATATTGAATCCAGATTTATTCTTAGCAAATTTTTAAATGTCAAACCGCGAATCCGGTTGATTTAAAACCTAAATGAAAATTACTCTTAAAAGCCGATCATCTCTCCAAAGTCTTTGAAATATGTTCCAATACCGGTTTGTTAATTCAGATAATCGGGAACGCAATTATTGAAATTTTTGGTGGCCGAGATGGAATACTTCATAATTTATGTCTTTCAAAAGTGCAAAAAAAATGCAAAGTTAATTGGAGATTATAATCCATTAAGTTGGGAACTTACAACTTGGCAATTAACATCAGATAATAATTTTATTGAACAAAATATGTTATAAAAGCAATTTTGATTTTTGTTCGTGAATACCTTTTTATAAGACTATGAAGCATTACAGGGTCAGTAATATATTTGATAAGAATAGGAATGCTTCAAAAATTTAGGATTTGAATTTATATAGTTTAAAAAGTTAAAATCAAAGCGATTTACATCACAATTCTACATTCTAAAAAGGAATTTTGACTTTAATGTGATTCCGACTCTTAAGTTATGTCGATCACTGTGGCGTTGATCGTTTTCAGCTAATCAAAATATGTGTAATTGGGAGTAACTATATCGGACGAATAAAATGTTTATATCAGCCAACAATGACATTGACAAAATATATAGTATTTAAAGGCTCGTTTTAAATCTCTATCCTCTTTGAGTAACTTTAATTTTCTGGCATTGATTCAACATTTCGGAAACATTTCTAAACCGTTCCTTAACTTCGGAACTAACGCGACTCTACAAAAACTTGTGTCCTACATTAGACTTTCTGATAAGTTCGATTTCTACCATCCTGAAAATATGAGTAAGCGAATTAGTATGGTTCTTTTTGGACTAACAGGGCAAGGGAAGTCATCTATTGCCAACATGTTGATTCAAGGTGATATTTTTCAAAAAGGCAATGTGTTCGAAATTAATGATAGTGCTGTTGGTGCGACTATCACGGTAAATTTTAGTTCTAACGAAGAATTTATAGTGTACGATACGATTGGGGTAGGTGAAACCAGTTACGGAAGTGTTCCGCATAGGAAGGCTGTCAGAGAGATAAGAAATTACTTTTCAAAATGTAAGATGCCACTCAATTATATAGCTTTCGTTAAAAAAAAAGGTAGATTTACCGAAGAAGATCGTAAAATGTTCAAAATATTTAAAGAGATCTTTGAAGGGGGAGAAACAAATTTCATCATCATCATTACTAATAGTGGTCCGAAGTGGGTCGAGGATTACACAGAAAAAATAAAGGAGAATCTTGGAGATCATCCGATTATTCCGGTCGATTTTCCTTGGAGTGAAGATTATGATGATGATGATGATTATGCTGCCTTTAAACGATATAAAAGAACAAAAAGTCTGTTACATTTAATTGATAAGCTTTGTAGTTTAAATTACGTGGGTATTAAATTAGAGGTCCTTGACTCGATTCAGGCGATCCCAGTGATTGGTCAACCTATTTCTTCTGTTTTTTGTAAGAAATCTGATGAAGTTTCTAGTTAGAGATTGAGCTAAAAACAAAGTAATGATGTTCGGAATGGTTACTACTCCATTTTGCTATTAACTTGTTACACAAGTTTGATGGAGCAACTTTTTAATTAATTCATAATATGAAATTTAAATTTATATATATATATATTTAAACTACACGTAGATCTGCGCTTCACTTGTATAGATGACATGTTTATTTCGAAAAATTTACATTGAAAACAATCGCGCGTTAAAAGCAAAAAATTTTCACGCAACGAAAAAAATAGAAAGCGCATTTTAAAGTTTAATAAATGACGTCTGCTATTTACCATTCATTCACCACTTTCTGTATCAATCATTATACTCTCCATGAAAAATATTTTCCGGAATTCATCATCAAAAGTATCCATATAATTAACTGTAAACAACATATAATTGATAGTCAAAAGCTCGGTTCAAAAGCCAATTTTATATATTCGAGATATTCTTGGTTTTTAATACTAGCATTTCCGCATTTTGATATTAATCTATCTTTGATATTAGTCAAGTGGCCCAATAAAAAAAATTTTCTCATTTCTATTGACCTGTCGTGTAATCTTTAATTCATCTAATTAATCTGAAACCTTGTTTTGTTGTTCTTCAGGATGATCTGAAGCTTCGGGAATCTAAGTAAAGATTCTCTTCCAGTTTTTGTTTTTTACAAGAACTAAATAAGATTCAATGAATTTCAGATAGTTGGGTAAATCAAATTTGGTTAGTTTCTTCTGAGAACCGCAAATTTGATCTTATAGGTAGCGTTAGTTATTTGGGTAATTTAAATAAACTATTTTTTTTATTTATTATAGCAACATTCAAATGGAATATGACGTAGATCAGTTTTTTAACGATCCGGAAGAGAGGAAAAAAAAAGTCCCCAAGGAGTAAAGCAATCTAACTAAAAAAGAGCTAAAAAAAGAAAAGAAAAGAAAACGCCTACCTATTATTTTATCAACCTGCCATCAACTCTATAAAAAGATACTAGATATATTTATTTTAGTTAATTTATTTAGCCCGATTATGTTATTCAATATCCTTATGATCGATCTCCAATCTCAAATGAGCATGAATAATATTATTAGTAAGAAATCTATTAAAACATATTGAGGTTTTTTTTCATACATACATATTTGAAATTTATTAAAGTATATGTAATTAAATTAAAATATGTCACATCTCTAACGAAATTTTAAATGAAAATTTTCACTACATCTTCAAACTTGAAATTAACAACTATTAGCTATTTAGCTATTTGACTCGCTCTGCAAGTTAACTTAGAACGTCAAGAAAGTTATGTACTGTATGTTCTTTTTGTAGTTTCTTGTGGATTTTGTGCGAGAGTAACTATATCAGTCTAACAATAAGTATATATTGAGCAACAATAGCAAAATTATATAGTATTTAAATGGGCCATTTCAAAAAAATTAGATCAATTCGTAACCAACGCCTATCGTCTTGAAACATTTTTTTTTTGTTTTCCGTCATAATTTATAAATCGAAATGAGTGAACAAATTAGTGTGGTTCTTTTTGGACTCACCGGGCAAGGAAAATCCTCAATTGCTAACATGCTGATACAAGGTGACATTCGTCATAAAGAAAATAAATTCGTGGTTAATGACGACGCTATCGGTGCAAGTGCTCAAATAAAATGTAATGCTAATGATGCATTTATAGTGCACGATACGATTGGAGTAGGTGAAACAAATTGCGGAAGTGTTCCGCATAAGGAGGCTGTCAAAAGGATAAGAAATTATTTTTCAGAATGTAAGATGCCACTCAACTATATAGCTTTCGTTAAAAAAAAAGGTAGATTTACGGAAGAAGATCGTAAAATGTTCAAAATATTTAAAGAGATCTTTGAGGGGGGAGAGAAAAATTTCATCATCATCATTACAAATAGTGGTCCGGAGTGGGTCAAGAAATACTCAAAAACAATAAAGGAGAATCTTGGAGATCATCCGATTATTCCGGTCGATTTTCCGTGGAGTGAAGATGAAAATTTTTACGAAAGTGTAATTAAGCGAAAGAAAAGAATACAAAGTCTGTTACATTTAATTGATGAGCTTTTTAATTTAGAATATGAGGGTATTGAACTAGAGGTTCTTGACTCGGTCCAGGCGATTCCAGTGGTTGGTCGTCTAATTTCTTCTATATTTTTTAAGAAATAGACGATTTACTGATAGAGTTTCTAAGAGAGAAATTTATGAAATTAATACTTAAAAATCAAAATAGCGAATTTCTAAAGGAATTGTCCCTTTTTTTTAAAAAAAAAAAAAATATTAAAAATTCTGATAAACGAGATCGAGGGAAAATATTCAAGCGAGTCATTTTTACTTTTAACGCTCATTATATATTGGTAAACAACTTTCTAGAAGCATTCATTAACAAAAAAAATAAAAATATTTTCTTTATCAGAAAAATGACCGTGAATTTAATAAAATTGTTTGATATAAATATATTATGGAATCTTAGACAATTTTACTGTGATTCCCCAGATATGGAATCTAATTTTGGATGATGAAGCTAACTTTGTTAAAACAAAATTACGAAAATTCGTTTAAGCTTTGGAAATCTAAGAGAATTTATCTATAAAATGTTAAACTACCTGTATTAAGTAAGCATTAAGAATGTTAAATGGGGCTGACTGATTATGTTTTTCGACTTAGGTGGTCCGTTTTTGAAAACAACTATTATTGGCTAAATTTGGGTAATACAAAAATAACCAAAAAAAAGAAAAAAAAACTCTAAGACCTAATATCACAGAATGGAGACTTGACTTTACTATATTAGTCGAATAAAAAGTATATATCGGTCAACAATAACAGAATATATAGTATTTATACGTGTTCTCTCTCTAAAATGGTGATTTGTTCCGCTATTTGAAAAAGTAAAAACTGCAATTTCTTTCTCGTTCAAACAATTTATACATCACAATAAATTAATTTAGACAGATTTTCTACCATCCTGAAATCATTTGGTCTTTATTATAAATCGAAATGAATAAACCAATTAGTAAACCAATTAATATAGTTTTGTTTGGACTCACAGGGCAAGGAAAATCATCTATTGCCAACATGTTGATTCAAGGTGATATTTATCAAAAAGGCAATAAGTTTGAAATTAATGATGGTGCTGTTGGTGCGACTGTCACTATTAATTTTAGTTCTAATGATGATTTTAAGGTGTTCGATACGATTGGAGTGGGTGAGACAGTTTTTGGAAGAATTCCGCATAAGGATGCTATCAAAGATATTAGAAATTATTTTACTATATGTGAGGAACCACTCAACTACATAGCTTACGTTAAAATGAAAGGCAGATTTACCGAAGAAGATCGTAACATGTTCAATTTATTTAAAGAGATCTTTGAGGGAAGTGAGAAAAATTTCATTATCATTATCACTAATAGTAATCAGAAATGGGTCGAAAAGAACGCAGAAACGTTAAAGAAGAATTTTGGTGAAGATTATCCGATTATTCCGGTCAATTTTCCTTGGGACGAAGAAGAAGAAGAAGATTTTGATTATGCTGTCATTCAACGAAAACAAAGTCTACAACATTTAACTGATGAGCTCAACAGTTTAAATTACCAGGAAACAGTACTTCAGGTCCTTAGCTCGTTCCAGTCGGTCGAGAACAAAGTATCCAAAGTCATTGAATTAATACCAATAGCTGGTTCAGCATATCATCTGATTTCTTCTGGTGTGTACTATAAGCTGGGAAAGACGAATGTAGCAACAGAAAGACTTGTAAATGGAACTATTGGAGCTGCAATGGATATTGCGAGTGTTGGTGCTCTTCGAGCTGGTGTAGTTGCGGGAAAGGTAGCGGGTAAAGCTGCAGGTAAAGTTGTGTTTAAAGCGATGGCTAAAAGTGCAGCTAAAGGTGCGGCGACAATTGCTGCAACATTTGCTGCAAAAAGTGTGGCTAATGAAAGTATACGATATGCAAGGAAAACAAAAAAATTTTAATTAATTGATTTTTAAATTTGCTTATCCTTTACATATAATTGCTAAATGTTCCGTAACAATAAAAAATTATATACAGTCGAAAATATAAAAAAAAGAGAAGCTAATACGGTAATTTGACAAATACTATATCCATTGAAAATTGCAAGATTTTAAAAATAAAATTTATGATTAACTGAACCACTGATTATTATTATTAAAGAATTATGATAAACTGGCCGTTTTTTTTTTTGTAAATTTTCTTATGGCTTGCAAATGTTTAGGGTTTGGATTTTATATTATAATACTTGGGATGATTGCTAGGAAAATGAGGTTCTGAGAATTTAGTAAAAAAATTTTTCGGATGTCCTGATGAAACTATTAATTTTTGAAGCTGGAATTTGATTATATTCCTCATGAAATAACTCTCATTTGCCTCCAAGTATTTTTTTTTTAAAAAAAAAAATCTATCAATCGATTTATTATTGAACGCAATCGATGTCTGTAGTAAAATCTTAGCTGGAATGTTACTACCATAATAATTATAATTTCTTAAATAATTTTAATTTGATTACAGAGTCTTCTTATGCTTCCGAGCCGATCGAATCGACCCGGGTCATCAAACCCGATTCGACATTAAAATTCGAATCGAATCCGAGTTAAATTCTAATCGGGTCAGGTAGAATCTGTATGAATGTTGTTTCAAACCCGATACGATTCGATCATACGGAGCACGGTCAATGCCAAAGAGAATACTTCGGATTGAATTCATTGAAAATATTAACAACCGAGTCGGGTGAAATTTTTTGTGGAAGATCTTTCCCTGGGTGGCCATTCGATTAATTATTTGTCACGTAGTTAATTTCTTAATGCCGTAATCACGTATGGATTTTTTGGAGGGATAGATAATCAGGAATCCTTATTCTTTGTATTTTTTAAAAAAATGATTTAGATATAATTCTCTATGAAAAAAAAATTCTGGAATTTGTCCAGAATTTGCTGTAGTGTCCAGATAATGTCCGGAATCCACCATGTTTCGGTATAAATTCCGGACAATGTCAAGACATCACGCGATGTCCGAAATCCACCATGTTTTGGTACACTTTTCGGACGATTTTTTTATAGGGTAAAAGATACCGTAAAAAATGGTCTTAGTATCTGATCTAATGTTATTTATGAAGCATGGACATTTACACGAGAAAATATATATTAAGCTAACGGATTTTAGATATTAAATGGTTCATGATCAACGGAGTTAACCTAATAAACGGCATCAAATTGATCAGATATTTTAGATAGTAAATATGTCCTAACTTTTTTATTCGAGCTTAATTTCGTCATTAAGTAAAAATAAGAAAATGGACAATAGTATCGCTTTTTTAATTTATACAGAAATTCAACCATCATGAATACTACGCTTAAACAAAATTCGAATTAGTTTATATACGTAACTAGATTATTATTTAATTGCGTAGCAGCCAAAACGAAATAGACCAAAAAAGAAAATAAATCACAAGAAAAACGCCCAACCTATTATTTAATCAAAAACAATCGCCTGAAGCGATTGTAATAAACGCTATGACGAAACGTTCGATAAAAAGGACAAATTTTATTTATTTTTAGTTCGTTTATTTAAAAACTCCACACCAAATATTTTTTTATTGTTATTCATCTTTGGTTAATATTTTATAAAAAAATTCTAAACCTTAATTCAAATGAATAAAGATGCTATCTCATCTCATCTCCCAATCTCAATCTTTTTACTAAATTAGTAAGGATCTATAAAAAGACGGAAAATTTTTTCATATATTAATGTTAATTAATTTCTAAGTTTATATTTTGTCCGTAAAATTTCAAGAATTTGAAATAAACTTACTTAAAACGTCAAGAAAGGTTTATAATGCTGCTAGTGTTTTTTTGTTTTTCGTGTGAATATCAGTCCAACAATGTAACAATATATAATATTTAAAATACTTGTTTTCTAATATTGTTCTTTGACTCTTTTTTGAGTAATTATAAATGGGTATTCTGCATTTTCTTCCACCATTTAGAAAATTAGAATACCGTTCATCATTTCGTAACGTACGTAACTCTAAAATAATTCATTTTCTGGCACGATTTAAATCGCTCTCATCAATATTATAAATCAACCTAAATTCAACATAAATTATTAATCAGACATGTGTGAAGAAATTAGTATGGTTCTTTTTGGACGAACCGGGCAAGGAAAGTCTTCTATTGCCAACCTGGTGATATTTATCAAAAAGGCAATGTGTTCGAAATTAATGATGGCGCTATTGGTGCGACTATCACGATAAATTTTAGTAAGAATGATGATTTTATGGTGTACGACACGATTGGAATAGGTGAAACAGTTTCTGGAAGTGTTCCTCATAAGAAAGCCGTCAAAGAGATAAGAAATTATTTTACTACTTGTCAGGTTCCGCTCAACTATAATGCTCACGTTAAAATGAAAGGTAGATTTACCGAAGAAGATCGTAAAATGTTCAATTTATTTAAAGAGATCTTTGAGGGAAGTGAGAAAAATTTCATTATCATTATCACTAATAGTGATCAGAAATGGGACGAAAAGAACGCAGAAACGTTAAGGAAGAACTTTGGTGAAGATTATCCGATTATCCCGGTCGATTTTCCTTGGGACGAAGAAGAAGAAGAAGAAGATTTTGATTATGCTGTCATTCAACGAAAAAATAGTCTACAACATTTAACTGATGTACTCAACAGTTTAAATTACAAGGAAACGGTACTTCAGGTCCTTAGCTCGAGCCAGATGACTGAGGATAAAGTAGCTAAAGTCATTGATTTCGTACCAGTAGCTGGATCGGCGTACCATCTAATTTCTTCCGGCGTTTACTATAAGCTGGGAAAGTCAAATGTAGCAAAAGAACGACTTATAAATGGAACTATTGGGGCTGCTATAGATATTGCGTGTATTGGTTCTCTTCGAGCTGGGGTGACTGCGGGAAAGATGGTCGTTAAAAGTTTGGTAAAAGGTGCTGCACAAGATACGGGTAAAGGTGCGTTTAAAGTAATAGTTAAAAATGCGGCAAAAACTGCGGCGAAAAGTGTTGCACAAAGTTCGGTTAAAGAATTTGTACGATCAGATAAATGATGGATCTTTTTCAAAAATATTCAGAAATTATGCTAAATAAAAATGTTTACGCACATTAAATTATAATATTTCAAATTAATTATACTTATTCCAAAAAGTTTGACTAAAAATTGTAATATAATATATAATTTCTTTTCTTGAACCACCGAATTTCTTTATAATACAAAATTTTTTAACGTATTGATTAAAGGTTCGGATTATTACGCCCAATCCGAATCCGAAATCTAGAAAAAATTTCCGAAATGTCCGATTTAGTCCGATACTGCCCAAATCCGAAATTCAATCTGAAATTCTCCGAAACTTAATTATTCACGTGAAAATCAAATATATAACATTGTTGGTAAGACAAACATTAATGCATT
>CAJVPQ010002052.1:0-15262 GCA_910591825.1 Funneliformis caledonium
AGGTCGGAAACTCCAACGTGTAGAATCAGCTGCCGCAGCCTTTCAACTTAGACGTTAAGATAAACGAAAACGAACCCGGTGACAATGTATAAATTATTTATTTACATAAAATTTTTATTATTATTTTATATAAATATTTGATACTAAAATAGATAATAATGATTTATATATTTTAATAAATTTATATTAAGTTATTTTCTTTAATATTTATAAAATCATTTATTGATTTTAGAAATAATATTTATTAATAAGAAATATGATAAAATAATTTAAAATTTTAATCTTATATTTTTTTTTTGATTCTTATTTTAAATTTTTAATAAGTAAATCAAATAAAATTATATTATTAATTTTATATTTATTTATCTTTTTTTTTTTTTTATAAAGAAAAGTATATAAATAAAAATTCTTAATTATAAAAAAAAAAGATATATAAATTATTTAATATAATAAATAATTAATTTTTGATAATGTATTATTTAATTTATCTTACAATTTTAGTAACATTTATATATTTGTTTTTGAATTTAAATTTTTTGTAAATATTAAAACTGATAATAAATATATATATATTAAATATTTTTATTAATAAATCAAATTTTAGACAAAGATTTATTTTTAATAGAAAAGATAAAGATAAAATAAAGTAAAATAAAATCTTATATGGAAAGTTTGCTAGAAAAATCAGGTTCTAAGAAATTTAATAATGTCAAAAAATAAATTAAAAAAATTCCAAGTTATTTTAAATGCGTTTTATAAATCAAAATTTAATATATTTATTAAATTTTTGCATTTTTTTAAAATTAAAATTTTCTTTTTAAATGCTACCAAAATTTTAATTATAAATATATTTTGCTTAAGAAAATTTGTATTATTTAATTTTATAATTATAAAGAGAGAATTTTTTTTAGTTTAACGATGCAGATACTGCGATACGTTTATTAGAATTTACAAAATACATTAAGAAAAACTATTTAAAACTACCACTACCCCCCGTTGTTATTTTTCAAACCCGTTTGAATCGACTGCTATCACTACCCCCCTCCAACAGACCCACTCCACTCATGTGAAATGACTACTATCTTCACTAAGGGGTAGAGAAAAAGCATGTCAATACTACATCATCATTTCTAATCTACACATAGGATTCTATCTAAAAGACTAACCAAACATAAAAAAACAAAAAGAAGAACTACTGATACCCTTCATATAAAATCCTAATTCGTAAAAAAGAGACCTAAAAAAGATAATTTTATCTAGGGAAAACCAAAGTGAAAACAGAAAGTAAGAGATCACTCTTTATAGACTCCAACCCCAAAAAGAAAGAAGGTTCAACAATACTGACGTGACGTTCGTTAAGTGGAGTTGCGCTGGGTAGCTTCCAACAGGCGGGGTGAGGTTGCCAAGGTGTATTCCATCAAAAGAAAGTCTTCCAAGCCCACAAGAGGTTGTCAAACAACAGTCCAAACTTATGCGATCAGGTAACTACTCCTGTTCTTCCTTAAAGCGAAGACCAAAGGGTGTGCTGCCGACGTAAAAGGTGAAGCTGAAAAGTGCAGACAGACGACATACCCTTGCGTCCCCTAAAGCTGTTTGGTATTGCTTGCTGTGTTTATCTAACTTTTCAAAGTCTTCCATATGTAAAAACAAACAAAGTTTTATAAAAAAACAATAAAAATAACTTTTTCATTTTTCGAAAAATATGGTCAAGGAGAAAGAATTTTTTTTCCAGTTAGAAATTAGGTAATAAGATAATCGAGATTATTTTGTGAACACAAAGTCACGTTACCGAAAATTTTTTTGATAAATACGATCTCAAGGAAAGTGTTTGTTCTTGAAACTTTTCGCTCGCAAGTTTTTGCTGTCAATATCATTGAAAAAGCTTTCTAAATAATATGGTAGTGATCTCTCTTTTATTTCTGTTATAAGTTAATATTCTGAAATGGTTGTTCTCAATGTACAGACTCATGTCAGGCAGGCGTAATCACAACCTCTTCGGAAATTAAAGATGTTACAAAAATGGAGCGAATAGGTAAGTTTATAAAAACTAAATATTAACGAAATATATATATTTTATGTTTAATTTTTTGCTTTCCAGGTGCTCATTCGCACATTCGAGGTCTTGGTCTTGATGATTCACTGGAACCTCGGCAAGTTGCACAGGGAATGGTGGGTCAAGTTAAAGCCCGTAAGGCAGCTGGAGTAATCTTACAAATGATTAAAGAAGGTAAAATCGCGGGTCGTGCCATTCTTATGGCTGGTCCACCAGGAACTGGCAAAACTGCTATTGCAATGGGTAAGTTTTCAAATTTTATATATATATTTTTTTTGTTATTTTTGTTAAAACAATGATTTTACAATTTTCATTCTAGGGATGGCACAAGCTTTGGGCAAGGACATACCTTTTACGATGATTGCTGCTTCTGAAATTTTTTCTCTTGAAATGTCGAAGACTGAAGCTCTTACACAAGCTTTCAGACGTTCAATTGGGGTACGAATAAAGGAGGAAGCTGAAATTATTGAAGGCGAAGTCGTTGAAGTCCAAATAGATCGATCGATCACGGGGGTAAGGAACTTTATTATAAATAATTTAATAATTTGTACTTGATTATTATTAACTTAATTTTTCAATTAATCAAGGGTAATAAAACTGGCAAGATTACCCTCAAGACAACTGATATGGAAACAATATTTGAACTGGGGCATAAAATGATAGATGTATTGAACAAAGAGAAGGTTTTGGCTGGGTAATATCCATAAAAATTGATATTGGTTTTAAATAAGTCATGTTCATGTATGTTTATTTATTTAATCGTTTTAGAGACGTGATTACTATCGATAAAGCGTCCGGAAAAATCTCTAAATTGGGTAGATCGTTTACTCGAGCCAGGGATTACGATGCGATGGGTGCAGATGTAGTATTGTTATTATTATTATTATCATCATTATTTCTTCCCTTTTTTTGTATTCATTCATATCAAATTTATTTGAATATAGACTAGATTTGTTCAATGCCCTGAAGGCGAATTGCAAAAGCGTAAAGAAGTAGTTCATACGGTATCACTACACGAAATCGATGTAATAAATAGTCGAACACAAGGATTTTTAGCTTTGTTTTCTGGTAATAAGAAAAATTTATATTATTTAATAGATACATTATCGCAAGGGTTATATATATATATAAAACTTAATAACTTACACTTAATTAGGTGATACTGGGGAGATTAAGCCAGAAATTCGAGACCAGATAAATACAAAAGTTACCGAATGGAGAGAAGAAGGAAAGGCCGAAATTATTCCTGGCGTAAGTGATACTAGGGGATAACGTTCATTCAAGTTTGTTAGATCATTACTTTCAAACGGAAAGCATCAATAAATATTTTAATATTGTATAGTATTTCATTTTTTTTTTTAGGTACTTTTTATTGACGAAGTTCATATGCTTGACATTGAGTGTTTTTCATATTTAAACCGTGCGTTAGAAGATGAGCGAGCGCCGGTGGTTATTATGGCATCTAATCGTGGGATCACAAGAATTCGAGGTACCAAATATAAGAGCCCACATGGGATTCCAATCGATTTGTTAGATCGATTATTGATTATTAGTACAATTCCATATGACGACAATTCGATCAAACAAATCCTTACCATTAGGTAAAGATAAGTTTTCAATTTAATGAAATGCCCCGTAATTATCTAATGTCCAATTTATTATATATTTAGATGTCAAGAAGAGGATGTGACAATGACTGATGAAGCACGCGATATATTAACAAAAATAGGAATGGAAACTTCATTAAGATACGCGATACATCTAATTACGACTGCTCATCTGGTAGCCAAAAGACGGAAGGTAATTAATTATTACAAAGATTAAAATTTATACACACACTTCATTACATTAATTAATCTTGAACTATTTGTAGGCAAGTAGTGTCGATGTCGTTGATATCAGACGCGTGTATAGATTATTCTTGGATGAAAAAAGATCTGTTAATTATTTGAGAGAGTTTCAAGAACAATACATGTTTAATGAAGTTCCCGTTGAAATGGAAGGTGTAGAAAACAATATTGTTGCAGAGAATCCTGAAGCAATGGAAACTTAAAGTTTTAGTTCATTTATTCGAGAGTGAATTAATTTGAGACAAAATATTAATAGGCAATAAAATAAAGTCAATAAATCAATGTTAACGAACAAATAAAAAAATTAGCAGAATTATTAATTTTATTTTTGGAATGCGAAACACTTGATATATTATATAAGTTGCATTAATATAAATTTTTAATTGCATCCGCAAAGCGAAACGACTATGAGGTTTTGGCATCAGTCATTTATCTATTCGTCATCTTCTTCCTCATCACCTGCAAAAATAAATAAATAAATTAGTTTAATGACCATAGGAAATGGTTAATAGCATTGTGAAAGATTAATATAAACTTGCCCTTAGTAGCGGAACGTTGACGTTTTCTCTTTACACGGCCAGGACGTCCACCACCTATAAAAAAAGAAACATTACAAATGTAAGCAAATAATCAAATTACAATAAAATGTATGTTTATTTAACAATAAATTACCATAAGGTGAGGTGAGAGCAAAATCGATATGTTTCTGAGAGTCAAGTCTAGATTTGTACGATAAGAAATAAGAATCCGTTAAAAAAGAAACTTTTATCTTAATAAATCATGATAAAAATAAATAGCAATTTACCGGACAATGAAACTTGGAATATCAACGATTTGTTTGCCAACTCTATTAAAAAAAAGATTATTATAAGCATTAATTAGAATCAAAAACATTTAAGTGCAATAATTAAACTTACCGAATATGACGCTGTCTAATAAGGACACGAGCGTGATGAATTGATTTGGCTAAGCCCAATTTAAAAACTTGGGTTTGTAATCTCCTTTCCAAGAAATCTTCAATTTTCAAAGCCAAAACGTAATCAAGCTTCATTTTAGTTTCATCCAATACACCAATTCTCACAAGCCTCCTAATCAAAGCATTTCCTTCAAATAGACGACGAGGATCTTTATCATCTAACGTTAACAGTTCACGAGCAGCACGACGAATGTTTGAAAGTGTGTATGCTACACGCCAAATTTCACGTTTGTTTCTAAGACCAAAGTCACCGATTAGTCGAAGTTCTTGATCGATTCGTTCCTTTTCAAATGGACGACGGGGAACTTTGTAGGTTTTTGAGCCTATTTAAAGCAAAACAAGGAAAAAAAAAAACAGGTAAAGCCATATTCCACTTTGAATTCTCATTCATTGCTAATGTAGGCAAATGAGGTTGAGATTTTCAAAAATTTGAAATTGCGGATAGCTTTCCAAATGTTGCACTTAGCAACCATGATCCACACTTATCACCACTTATTTAAAAGTGGAAGTGAGCGGTGGACCATAACTCTTATCTTCGTTCGTGTCCAGAGAGATTGCTGTATCTCTCTTCTATGAAACTTTCCAAAATAACAAAAAAAAAAAAAGAAAAGAATAAAATAAAATAAAATTTCTAATTTATTTAATTGAAAATTTGACATAATAAGATCAATTGATTGGGTCATTTAATCCATTTTACAATAAATACTAAAGGATATCTCTCGAACTATTCAAATATATTTTAATATTTTCGTTAGAAATTTTGTCCATAATTCAAAATTATCATATAGATAGATAAAAAAAAAAAAATATTTACCGGCATGATACGATAATATATATATATAGCACGAACAAAAAAAGCATACAAAGTTTTAAATTAAACAATCAGGAAAGTTTCATAAGAATACAATTCTTAGGAGCTCCAGGCATTATGAAGGAATTATTGATAGAAACAAAAAATCTGGGAAGGTTTCGATTAATTCATAAATCATTCATTTTTTTAGCAAAAAAAAAAAAAAATTTGAGTCACGTGCATATGACCCAATTACAATGCATCGATGCAAAAAATTTTTAATATTTCATCTAAATACTAATAAATTTTTTATAATCCCCTCTTCCACTAAACGAACCATTGTAGGTTGTAAGTTGAAATCAATATCCCATTTGCTCAAACAAAAGGGTTATTTCTATTGTCAATTTGATTACTTTTGGTAGATAGCAAATCTTGTTAATTGATCATTATTGTAATTAATTCGATTTTAATGCGGTAGAAGTATAAAAGATGCCTAACTCTTTTGGTATTCGCGCTCGTACGCGCTATATGTTCTCTCGTAAATTCCGCGAGCATGGATCTATCAGGCTTTCAACCTACCTTAAGACGTACAAGGTCGGCGATATCGTTGACATTAAAGCCAACGGTGCCGTCCAAAAGGGTATGCCCCATAAATTTTATCATGGGTAAGTTTTTTATTTTATTTATTGATCGATCAACTTTTCTTATTCTAACAATTTAATTATTCAAATTAATTTATTTAACAGTCGTACTGGTATCATTTACAATGTAACAAAATCAGCCGTCGGTGTAATCATTAATAAGCGTGTTGGCAACCGTTTTATTGAAAAGCGGGTTAATATTCGTGTTGAACATATTAAACATTCGAAATGTAGGGATGATTTCCTACGTCGTGTCAAGGAAAATGCGATCAGGAAAAAGGAGGCTAGAGCTAAAGGAGGTAGGAAAATTTCACGATAGACTCAACATTTATCTTTCTTTCTTTTTTTAACATTTCCTTAAATAATCTTTACGAATATAGAAAAGGTTAACCTTAAAAGACAACCGGAAGCGCCTCGAAAATCACATTTTGTTTCCACCGATAAGAATATGCCGACAACTATCACACCAATTCCATATGATACCCTTGTTTAATTCAACTTCAATAAATTATAATTTCATCAAGTCTTAAATTGAATTTCATTATTTTTGTTGCAAATTCTTCACATCTAAAAAAACTTACTAGATGTTAAAAAATACGAGATTTGAGTAATACGATGTCTTGATAGCGCAGTAATAATTAATAACTTTCTATGAATCCACAGTTAATGTTATCTGATTGATATAATAAACAATTGTGATACGTATTATTCGTTAACAATATTATTAAAACATTGTGGAAAAATGTTTATGAAAAACAAAAAGTAAAATTCACTTTGGTTCAATCATTTATTTCGGAACCATAATCATTATTTGAATAGAATAATGTAAAATTCATTTCAAAAAAATAATAAATCATTTGGTAAAATTATTCATATTTTTCAGAAAAATAAAAACTAAAGATTTTTGCATCTGTTAAAGCATTATAAAATATACGTTTTATCTGTGATTTTTGCATAAAGTAGGTTGGATCACATGATTAAACTGCTAACTCGTATGGAAATTTCGCCTCTCGATCCGGTTCATCCCAATAAATGAAAGGAATACGATAATATTTGAAAATGAGACCCAAGGCAATTATCTCATTTACCTCCCAATCTTTTGCACGAATCGCAATTTTGTCGTAACCATGAAGTCCTTTTGATGACGTATGATACAGACCACCAATACATTTCTTCACGGCATCTGTTGTCACATTATTCACCTTACACGTCTTCCCCAAACATTCCTTAAAATCTGCATCTTCATTTAACGTCGCTTCTAACAAATTATCAATAGGTTCATGTATATCGAGAGGATCTATAGCTTTCTTGTAAATAATCTATTGAAGAAAAATTATAATAAAAAACTTACCCGACCGCGGATAAACTCCAAAGCTGCCCTAATGTTAGTGATTCTTCGAAGTTTAAACAGTTCAATTGTACGCAAAACTAATTCAGCTTCATCATCCTTTTGTTTCTTTTAACTTAACTACCGCTTCGAGATGCTTATCATTCTTTGCTTCTAATTCTTCTTTATGCTTATGCTTATTGTTCTTTGCTTCTAATTCTTCTTTATGCTTATTATCCTTTGTTTCTAATCTCTGCATCATGTATATAAGTCAAAAAATTTTGTTTGCTGTTTCAGCATATATTTGATTTATCATCGGAATAATAGCTTCCGCTGATGAGTTGGTAGATTTTTTAACATCAATATCGTTTTTGTCTTTCATATAAGACCCATTAAAAGAGAAAAAGCGCTTTTGTATTTTAAAGTTAGATAGAATTCTGGGTGACAAGCGTCGAAATGAAAAAATCATTTTTTGTTCAAAACCAGATTATCACATCTTTTATTTGCGTCAACCACCTAATTCGTGTTACATCTGAACAGTTTTATGAGACTGTACTGTATTAGCTAAACTGTACTGTATGAAAAATGATTGGCTGAACTTTCGTACAGTACAGTTTAGCTGACCGTACAATACAGTTTTTTATATACAGGCCCGTAAATACAGGTTAGGACTGACTTCGATAATTGATTTATCATCCGAGTTCAAAGACGGGGATGTATACATGGTTTGAGAAAGATTGGGCTGTTATTAAAAGGAAAGAAAGTCTATGAAATTGTTATTGAACCGAAAGGTTTCGAAGGTGAAGTGAAAATGTAATTGAAGAGGCAAGTAACTATTTTTGACTATAATCAGATGTGTGGCGCGTATAAATATAATGAAGCCCGAGATTATTTATAAAATCAAAACTTGCTATACCTCTCAGACGTAGTTTAGAAGCAAAACATTTCAAGATCAAGTATATTCGAGGTACATATTAAAAAAAAAGATCAGAATATTTATGATAAAAATATATGATAGTGATCACTGATAATGAAATTGTTGGTCCATAAAAATATTATTAATGTGGTAATGAAAACTAAAATTTTAGCATAGGTGATAAGTTTTTACTATGTATTGATAAGTTAAATTTTATTTTTAATATCCGCTTTTTATTTTTATTTATTTAAATTTTTTTTTAAATTATTCTTTTTCAAATGTAACTTGAATTTCCGTCTCAAAATGTTCGTTCACTTCGTAAGTTTTAAAAGTTAAATGGTTCAGTTATTTCTTCAAACGTTATTGATAATATGGGTATATTGCAATGAAAATCAGGTTTCGAGAATTTTTTAGATTAAAATGCATTAAGCTCTTAATTTTAGTTAAAAAATTTCTCGGAACCTGATTTTCCTAGAAATCCTCCCATATGCCGATTTTAATATGTTAAGTATTAACGCAATTAATAAAAATCTTTAATGTTGTCGTAAAGAATTCCAAAAGATATTATTGGTGTTATACATAATTTTTGAGAAATGTGGATTTTTAACGCGTAGTATCCAAAATTAATTTTTTTTTTTCTAAACATGTTAGTTGAAAGAAAATTCTTTCGGAAACAAAAAAAAGTAAGCTGATCACTTATTTTAGTACTTCCTTAAATATCACATGATCTCTGGGGTAAACCGTAAAGAACATGCAGGCACACTGGCCAAAATTTAATAAATTCGCGTATTACTATTTTATAATTTATAACACGAGATAATAGCCTCATATGGAAGAGAAATTATCTTCAACTGTTTCAACCGAAGACGACGTTGTAATAGAAAGTATAAGTTCATCAAACTCCCCAAAAGAACCACCAGTTTTGGAAGAAAGTCAAAGTTTTGTCACTTTAAAGAATAAAATTGAAGGTTTTGTCGCGTTTTAAATTTTAAATTTTTTTTTTTTTTTTAAAAAAAAAATATTCCAAAATATATATATATATATATATATATGAATTCGTGAACAGATACTCTTAAAGATTTTAAACTTCAAGAGGCAGCACCAATTTCTGTCGTTTCTTTCATTGGTTTTTCTCAGTCTGAAACTACTTCGAAACTTCATTTAATTGCAAACGCTATAGTAGAAAAGAATGTATTTGGTCAGGTATAAAATAAACAGCACTATAATCAAAAAGTTAAATATATTTATATTTATTCTCTGTCCTTAATCGTTAGATACCTAATGAAAAAATTAATTATAATCGACCGAAAGGAGCAATTTTGTTGATATCAAATGGGAATAATGTAAGGGATACCATTGATTTTGATCGTACGTATCAAAATTTTTATTTTTTTTTAACAATAAATTTTTTTTTTTTTTTTAGTGCGGACTATGGATGTATTGTGATGCATCAAAGAATATCGTGTATTTACTTATCGATTCGGTTAATGAAAGTGAAACCATGTTGCAACTTTGGGAAAATTCTCGGTTAACAATTGAAACTGAGGTAAAACGTTTAATTCTAGTTTAAATGTTATAGTATGTAGTATTGATTAAGGGTTTATTTGTATGTGACGATAATAAAGCAAGATTTTCAAAATTGGATATGGAAACACGAACACGTTTATTTACGAATGCTCGTATTTATGTTTATGCTATCTCACGTAGTAATGGTATGTATATTTATTGTTCTCTCACTTTTGATGAAATACCGGAGTTATTAATCATTTGCATCTTCTCAAACCTTCAGTTCACGCAACCAATATCTAAATTAGATGGAAATATGGTCTCACTTCTCAAGACAATACATTCCGTTAAAAGGCATATTTTACCTCATGCAACGAATTTTTTGAATTTGTGCTGGCAGAGTTTCGAAATACCATCCCCTTATGGGTCATATTCTAATGGTGTATACGGTGGAAGAGGGTGGACGGCGCAGGGTGGAGTGACAGCACCTGGACGTTGCGTTCCCTTTCTTCTTTTCTTATTTCAAGAGGTTAATAATATTTAAAAATTATTTATTTCATTGCATTTTCTTGATTCATACTAACTTATTTCAATAGGTGCAATTGTCTGTTTCTTCAACTGATGGACACAAATCAGATTCTATTCATGATAAGGTCAAATAATGAATTAAGTTTAAAATAAATTAATGTAACATGTGACACAGTATCATTTACATAATATTCTTCTACTGTGTGAATAGGCATCTTCAGGTAGTATTAAAAGGATCAAAGAATCCTTGCAGGCCCGTATTCGCTTCTTATTTCGTGCATGTCATCTTATGCAAACTGGTGATATCCATGCACCATTCGACGGGTATGTTAATATTTATAATAAACCAAATGATTTATTTAGAAAGTGTCCTTAATTACATACAATAAAAAGTTGGTATCTTTTATTTTAGCCGTCAACTATTTACTCTTCCTCCTCCTTCCAATCAGTTTTTTGTGCATCTAATTACACGTGGTTCTACGGGCAATTTATTATCATCTGATTCAATTACTCCTTTAATGTCTAAGGCTAAAATTTCACAAGAGAGCAAGATTGAGAATGTTATTGATGATTTACTTAAAAAAAGAAAATTAGAATCTCGAGGTGCTGAACATTTTGAAATTAAATTGTTGAGAGAATTTGCACATAATTGGGTGAAATGGACCGTTAATGGATACTCGAGAAATTTCGTTAAACGTGGGATGCCATCAAGCGAGGTGTGCATTTATTATATTTATCATCATATTTAAGTTTTCAAATGCAATGATTAATATTTCGTGAGTAAATTTTATTATAATAGCTTCCTAATGTCAATCAATGGATGTCTGGATGTATAGCATTACAAGAGTTATTATTTGGACAACTTGGGAAAGAAATTTTAGATCGAAAAGAACGAAAAAGTTTTAGTGCTGTTGATGATATCCTTCAGAGACGTTTGAAAGACTGTTTACAAGTGGATAATCGATTTTCAGCGGGGTAAATGTTATAATTAATTTACAAGGATATTATTAATTAAAAATAACCCTTACAAAGTCCGTCTCAATTTAGTCATTGTACTCAAGCTCTGAGAAAGGCGATTGATAGCTATATGTTAGAATCCCCTGCTTATTACAATAAGCAATATCATGAAATGAAGGTAATTGGTAATTTATGCATTAAAGAATAAAAGGAATAAATACGACATTATATTATTTTCTTTCTACTCAATAGCTAGATCACGCCATTCGGTTTTTCATGTCTACTACTCGTGGACCATGCGTTCAGGGTTATGTTCAAAAACTAAGAAATGAATGTCAAACCATTTGGGAAAACGGAAGACAAAAAAGTGAAAAGGAGGTATATAGAAGCCATGATTATGTACCTGGAGTAAGTGTTTGCTTTAATTTCAGATTTTAGCAAATTAAGAATTGTTTTATTAACAAAAAAATTTTTTATTTAATCTACATTTAATTTTGTAAGATAGACTATGAAACAGAAAATAATGCCAAGATGAAATATACAAAGAAAAAGTACCGATCATAAAAATAAGAATTACATTGTCCTAAAGTTTAACTGCTGTCCATTTTTGAGTTTAAAACTACTGATCCTAACATATTAAATATATTAGAGACTCTTTATTTGCTTTGTCATTTATTATTATTATTATTAAATGAATTTGAATACCTTGGGTGGTTCTTCGATATTAAATTCTCGACCTCCTCTTCGCTTGATAATCCTTGAATTGTTAAATATTCTTTGTCTTTTGCAGCTTTACACGGGTTCAGTAAAAGTAACTCATTTTCATTATAATTGACTTTGTCATTATGAAATTCACTATAATCGTCTCCGTTATTCCGATCGTTTTCATCGGGCGGTATTAGTGAACTTTTATGCTTAAGTAGTTCATGTATTGTTAAACTTTCTCCATCCTCAATTTCGGTATCATAAGAAATAGTTCTACAACTTGAATCAGCTTCTTTTCGCAGGACATGATCAATGTCAACCGCTGAAAAGAATGCGACTGACTAAGAAAAAAAAAAAAGGAATAATAATATAAAACAAGACTTGAAAATTATAAAATCAAAATTTTTAATTTAATCATTTACTTACCATGGGTAAATCATTTATTCCCAACATGTAACTAAACATAGCGCGCGTCCAAAAATTGCTTATTTGAAGAGCTAGTGCTGCACGATAACTGTCGGTTTCTTTAACGAGAAACCTAACTTCGTCATGAACCGATAACATAAATCTTCCTTCAATTTTATACTTTTCCATCAGATACTGCATAGATACCAAGAGTAAATGAAGATAATCGACACCAGATGATTGAACCACCCAATTTACTCGAGATGTCATATAATGATTGTGAACGATATTTCCTTTTAGCGCTTCAGTTATACCACATCTTAGCGCTGGCGTTTGAGGGTTTTCATCTGTTGCAATCTCTTCTAACCTATTAAACATATAACTTTCACTTCCTCCGTACCAAAAAAGTTCATAGGGAGATTTGATCTTACCTCTGGCATAAAATTTTTTACCTTTCGTGTGATTATATAAATCATTTGCACGCTCTTTAGCTTGAGAATCTCCCATTGTCTCGTTGAATTGTTTTAATAATTGAATTGCAAATTTCAAACCGGCTCCATAAATTCGGCCATAGTTAAATACTTTTGCATCAGATCGTGAAATCTTTAAAATATTCGCGGTTCTGGAATGTTGATCTGTACCGGCAGCTTTATTTCCTTGCAATGTCATCCAACCCATTGCAGTTGAACCATGAAATCCAAATTGTGAGTCTCCTATCAAACTTGCTATCCACAACTCTTCAGAATCCACATCAGCTCCAATAATTTTATATCCTTTGGGGGCTTGAATGATAGCTTTAAGCTCTGACCCTATCCTATCCTTTTTTGCGTTACTAGCTGTCATCCATGTGTTCTCAACGGCGCGACGAGTTATGGTCCCCATCGTTACAGTTTGTGGTAAGATCATTCCAACTTTCTTTTCATTGTCAGATTCGAATCCCATATTTTTCATAATATTGGGATGATCCTCATATATGACCATTTGTTTCCGTATCCTTTCTCGGGAACTTATCCAATAAGAACAATTCGCATTCATAGTAAGTGCATCTTTCGCCACTTTATGTTCAGAAGTTAAAACACCTTTCTCAAATAAAGCAATATAATGTTTTGCAAGAGGTAATAAACATTTCGCTTCTAAGCCATCTTTATGTGGAACACGATAATATTTTCCACTTTGATCATTAGCAAATAGCTCAAAGTCATCCTTTAATAGTTTTGATTTCGTATTTGATTTTTTCTTTGGGGACCCTTTCTTCTTTTCATTCGCATTTTTATGAATATTTTCTACATCTTCATTACTTGAGTCTTTAATTTCAGTTTCTGATAAATCATCTCGTGAAAATTTGCATTCTTCCGCAGTTGTTTGATAATCAGCGTCCCTTGGTACCCGATACGTCCATCCATAATTCCTTGAATAATATAGTGGAAAATCCTGCCATTTTAATCTCAATAATAAAGGTGCTATACGTGATTTAGGCGTGATTTTAAGTTTACATTTCTTATTGCAATAATTGTCACGGTACCAATTTGGATATCCCGGAAGTTTTTTCGAGCGTGATGAAGGAAGTGACCAGTCCAATTGGCTTAACCATGGATCTGTTTTTATGAATTCGGGATCCTTTTTACCTAATTCAACCGCATCATCAGCTAGCTGTTGTAAACTTTTTTCAACAGCATCACGTTTAGTTAGGTAGACTTTTTCCGCATTTTGTACATAATCATCCCAATCCTTGGAAGTAGTCAGAAACATATTTCCCATTTCAAGCATCCCTACAAATGATACGGGATGTGGGCATAACTTTAAAAATCGAGGTAATACTTCTTTGAACACTTCGAATGTTGCTAAAACATCATTGGCACAATAGATTAATGATCGTCGCAAATTTTCTTCGATAACGATTTCTTCCAAGGTCCCATTAATAAACAATTCTTTACCAATCGACTTTTCTATTTTCTTTTTACAATGTAGATTGTAAACATCGTGAAGATTGTTCATTGAACTAATTTCATATATTGACTGAAAATCTTTTTCATTACCAACGTCACCATTCTCTTCGGCCTTTTTATATCTAACCCAAGTGGGACGCTGTTGTCCGCATAATCCATTAACAGCAATATGCAATGCCATCGTATCTATAAATTTATTACCAGATGCTTTATAATGGTATTCCTCTTGGATCCTTGCACGATCAAATGAAACATTATGACCGATTATTATCTTGTCTTTTCCCATGGGTATTAAACTACCAATTTCGTGATCTCTAATAAGGTTTAAGTTATCTACTTCATTCCCATTTTCTATACTCTCAAGACCCTTATTCCCTTTCTTTTTCCTAGCAGTAGGTTTTTTTTTACTTTTTTTCCCGATAATAATTTCATCATTTGCCGAATTTTGATTATTCTGATCTGAAATGTCATTTATTTCAATATCTGTTATTTATAATAGTACCATTTAAAAATTTCTTAGTAGCTTTGTCTTTTTCGATCTTGTCTCATCATTCCATAAAAATTCGCTTTAGGGGTTTCTTCTTATTTTTATTACACTCACCATTTTTCTTGGAAAGTTCTCCTAATCTCTTTTCTTTAAATTCAATTAAATGTGGCGATAT
>CAJVPQ010002053.1:0-15261 GCA_910591825.1 Funneliformis caledonium
AGAATTCTGGATTAAAAGATCGTCATATTGCGTCATCCACGTGACTTCATTATGACTGGTCAATCGCTCCGTTGACATTGTACTGCTTCTGGTATTTTCCAAAATATTTCATTAACTAAGGCTTCAGGTTTTATTTCAGGATGGATTTGTTCTAATCCATACCCAATGATACAGTTATGTTCTAATTCAGTTGTAATGATTTTTCTACAATTGACAGAATAATCTTGTCTAGTTTTGACTAGAGCATTATTTTTCATTTGTTTAATAGTAACTTGTTTAAATTCAGCGACTTATAAATAAATATCATTCATATCCTATTTCTAATCATATTTACATTTCTTGAACGAGACTTAGTTAAGATTCAGATTCGAAGTTGAGCTTTAGTGGTAGTTTCAGTTTGACAATCACTTACAAAAATGTCCCTCTTCTCTACAGTTAAAGCAAATTAAAAATCGTTGAATATATCTATTATTGTTTGTATTACCATCATTATATAATCTTTGTTCTAGTTTATGCTTACAGTTTTGAGTTTTAGCTAAATTTGCTGAGAGTTGAGCTACTTGTTGTTGGAAAAGTTCGACTTGACTAGCCATTATTTATTATTGTTGAATAGGTTGAGCTATAGAAAATCCAGTTTCTATTTTCTTAACCTTTTGAATAGCAGCGTCTAAATTATTAAGGCTATGTCCTACAACCATATTCATGAGTTGTAGTTGTAATTCTCGCATAAATTTTCTAACTCGATAGTCCTGACCAAAGTTTACCATAGGATCAACTCTACTCATTAAAGTTTTGAATTTTAAAGCGTATTCACTAATTGTTTGATTAGGTAATTGTTGTAACATTTCTAATTCTGACATCCACTTATTTTTCATTATATTATTAATGAATTGTCAAGTGAATCGAGATATAAAACTGGTTGCACTTCCCAGGTTATTTTAGTTATTAATATTTGTATAATCTTTCTCATACCATTTGGCTGCAGCATCTTTTAAATAACCTGCGGCTATTTGATATTTACAGTTATCTTACCATTGATTTGCAGTAGCAGTTTGCTCAAAAGCTGTAATCCATTTAAATAGATCTTCATCATCATGACCATAAAAATTACTGGGTTTGATGATATTTAATTTTCTATTTGCTGCTGTGGCATTGACAGGATTTGCTAAAGTTAATTCTTGAAGAGTATTTGTCATTTGTTGTAATAAAGCAGCCAATTGATTTGATGGAATATTCACTGTGTTATTGCTTAAATTATTATTTGAATTAAAGTAGATTGTTGTTGTTACTATTATTGGTGCCCACTAGTATATCTGAATTCAGAATAATGACCATAACTCAGAGGTTGTGATGTATTGAAAACAAAAGAAGTAGTAGAAGTCACTGTAAGATTTAAAGAGTTAATAGGTTTTGAGAAACTTGAACTTGCAATATTTTAATTTTGCTTTATATTACTTTGTGAAGATACCGGTTGTTTCCCTTTATTAATAGCAGTTACAGTAAGCAATAGGGGTACTTGAGAGTAGAGGGTTTGTAAAATATTACCAATGGTACCAATAGGAGTTAAGTTGAATGCTTGACTACTTGAAGATGGTAATTTATATCTGCTTTGACCAATATCTGAAGGGATAGATTGAAAACTTTGGCAAGAATCTTCTTTACTTTGAGGGCTACAAACTTGAGTTACATTAGACGATTCTGAGTCAGCAAAGGCAGAATATTGATAAAAAGGTTCAGGGTCGAATTGATCTTCTAAAGGTGCAATATTTCTAAGATTTGAAGTATCGATAAGCTCAATTACTTCTTGTAATTCTGGTATAATTGTGTTGCTCCTAAATTGTGAATTACTAGTAGTTTTATTAAAAGTTTGTGAGGCTATTTCTTCTGTTTCACTTTATGATTCTTGGATGGATTTACTAATATTTAAAGATACTATTTCTTGGGTAAAAGTTCTGTCTGCAGAAGAAGAGTTATCAGACAAAGATGATCGAGGTCTAGGTTGAATTTCTTCTGAATCTCCTTTTGAACTTCTTAATCCAAGGATATTATCAATAGTACAAGCAGCTCTAGTTAAGGTACTAGTAGTATCAGTGGAATGAGATCTAGAGGTTCTTCTTTGAGATTGATATTGAGTAGTTAGGTTGTATATTCTTCTGAACGAAGGGTGCGACTAGGTTGATTTTCAGAGATATTAGACTTCACGTTGATTGATTAAAGGTAGTCTTCTAAAAGGATATCTTATTGTTCGATAAAGCTTTTTGTCTACTCTAAGAATGGTGAACTTCCAGTTTCAATGTGATTTGTTCAGGCTAATACAAGAATTAAATCAAGGATAATTTGATGAATATTATCTTTTAAGAGGTCAGCAGAAGGTTGATATCAACAAGATTCTACTAAAGCAGAAGTTTGAGTAATAACAGTTATAGAGATTTCCTAATTATTAGGTTATTCAACGAATTCAGGAATAGAAGTTCTAAGTTCAGTAAATAAATCAGTTATTTCCTTAGAATATTAAGTAGCTTTAAATTATAGGCGATACTAAGACCAAAATCGTCAAAGTTTTCTGGATGTTCAAATTCTTCTTCAATAGGATAACAAATTAAACAAGATATATCAGGTACAAATACTAAGTTTAAAGGTTCTCCAATGGCAATCAAATGATGTAGACTATTGTGTGCTTGATTTCTATCTGCAAAACTCATATACTTTCTTATATTTGAATCCTAGTGGGAGTCACCACTTTTGTCACTGTGGAATTCTTCAATTCAAGGTGATCACATTATCAAGTCTCTACTCAAAATTTCTAACTACGGTCTACTGCAATTAAGACGTTAGGATCTGCCTAACTCTTAATTTTACCAAATTTATGCGTTAGACTTAAATAAATCTATCAAGTATAAAGACTTGAAAGACAAGATTATGAACAATTTAATTAAAGAATTCAGATGATGAACTCAATTACAAATAATGTGTAGGGATCACATCAAACTATATGAAGACACGAAGAGGCAGAAAGATATAAATTTTGAATGATTCCTTTATTAATATTGAAATTTAATTATTAATCCGTAAAAGAGTTAATTTACAACATAAGCAAAAAGTCTATCTATTTATATAAATTTCTTTTATTACGGCTAACTAATTATTATGCTATAAACTAACTAATTTAGTAAGATAAATATAAGTAAAATAAATATACGTAAAATAATAAAAATATAAAATATAATAAAAATAATAATAAAATTTAGAATATTAAAAATAAATATAACACTAAATATTCTTAGACTTCATCTAATTCGTAAAATTAGGATTATTATCAGTATTTGGAAGATCTTCAGAATTATATAGATCCTTCGTATTTTCAGAATTCTCAGAATTCTCAAAAGATCATCATACTGCATCATTCACGTGACTTCATTATGACTGGTCAATTGCTCCGCTGATAACGTATAATGAAACTCAAATCTTCAATATGATCTCCTTGAAAAGGAGTCAGAAATAAATGTAATATATACTTTATTATACTATAGTAGTTACTTGACTAGTTTTATCATCAATAAATACTATGACAGTCAAACTAGTTATCCCAAATAAAAAGGTAGCAAACCAATGGAAGTTATGAATTTTGAAATAATAGGCAAGTAACATATAAAGATAAATAAAATTTACGAATTATTATTCAAAAAAATATTTTGTTTTGCAATCAAATTTCATCACTTTATATGAAATTAGTATCTTATTATGATATTACTGATTCTAAAAAATGTAAATTATATAAAACTTAATACTATTCATTTATTCTCAGAGTACTTGCTTGATGAATACCAGGTGTTATCTAATCATGAAACTAGAGAAAAATGTCTAAATTATTCCAATTAGTCAAAATAAAAGCATTTGCATATTATTTGAATTTAGGCTTACTAAGTTTGATGATCATAATAAAATGAAAAAATGAGCTGAAGTATAGCTAGATCAAATATTAAAAAGAAATATTGGGCAAATTTTTTAAGTAATATCAAGGTAATAGTTGAGGTCGCCATTACCTTCCATGAAAAGAATGTTTATGTCTCAGCCAATTGTCTAGAATGTAAAAAAGATAGCTTTCTAATGAATAATACTTGAGAGCTATTTTTGCGTTATATTAATTTATACTACAGATTGTGCACTTTATTGATTATATGTAATTTTATTATTCATTTTTTTAGCCAATGAAAAAATAGTAGGTTTAAATAAACATTTATTGAAAATCAATCAAACTTTATAAATAAACATGGATATTATGTTTAAAAGCACTATAAATAAAATGAATTCACTTTTACATTAGTTATATGATATGCTTTTTCCTATAATCAAAAGATTTCAGAAGGTAACATGTGTAAATAAGTTTTTGCACATGATATTCTTCTTGTATTCCATCATACATTCATAATTATGAAGTAACTACTAAGCTATATTGCTGTACGACATATGACGTCAAGAATATAATATGTCTAGAATTTAATTTTTTTAATTTGATTCTTATTACCTTTTCTACATTGAAACGTTATTTATTTATTAATAAAATTTGAACATGCCTGTAAAAAATGATCAAATTCTTTCAATCCTATGTTCAAAAGCTAAAATTTTTGATTGTATTCCTTTCAATTAGAGTATCTTAGAATTGGAACTATTTTGGTCAATAGAAATGCAACATATAAGTAAGTTAATAGTAAGGCTCATTTGATTAGTCTAGAGTAACTATCTATATACGAGCGATAGTAATGAAAAATGTCTATCTATCTGCCTACTCAAAATTTAAGTCAATATATAGTTGGTCTCTTTCATTATACTTATGCTCTAGACTTAATAATAATTTCTGAAACCATTCCCTAGTTTAAGAGTAATTTTTATATAAAAACTTGAAACCATTGTTTGAGTTATAAATGCTTCTTAAAAATTATAGAGAGGCAAATGAATGTAAAACTTAAATAATGTTACTAAGTTACAAAATCAGTGTTAGAGTTACAAGTGGCTTACTAGGTTTAAGATGAAAATTTGAAGGTAAATGTGATAACTGAGAAGATGATTTAATTGAAATAAAAATGTGAATTAAGATTCGTAATTAGATTAGCATTGAGTGTTTCTAAGGATAAAATATACAGTTTTAAAAGTAGGATTCTAACTTTTACATTTTCCTTTTATTGATATTTTAGTATATCAAATACTAAAGATCAATCGTACTTCTTAAAAGAAATCATCAAAATTGTTTATCTAATTAATGTAAAAAAAAGAAATTGACAGCTTTTGACTCGTTTTGTTATTATTTATGTATTATTTAATGCAGAAGATCGTTTCTTTTATTAAAACTTATTGGCATAAATGAATTTTGAGATAATAAATAATTATTTACAAAACAGTCTTTTTTTGATTTGCAAAATATTATTTGTTATACATATCTATTTGTCATGATTAAAGTTAGAAAGTAGGCATTAGTATAATCTTAGTATCGTTCGTAAAAAATGGTAGTTGAATTTTATTTGCTAGGTTACATATACTAATTAGAAGTAACATATAATTGTGATAATTAGCATTTTTCTCTCAAAATAATTTCTAAATCTAAAGAATACTTAGTAAATTAAAGAACAGCTGGAATGTAACATGATATAACAAATTTGCTAACCTCCTTAAACTAATTCTAATTTTACTCTAATTCTAATCCTAATTCAAATCTAACTCTAATACTGACCCTAATAATAAATACCTGACAAATAAAATTTGGCTACCATTTTTTACAGGTAATGCTATGTAAGTTTAGGCATTAGTCAAAAGTTATATGTTTGAGAATTTTTGATGATGATTCTGAGAAGTGGAATATATCACATGTTATGATATTAAATATGATTTTGTTATATTGAATTAATTATAAAACGTGATATACTCAAATAAATATTTATAAGATATATTATAATACTATATATAATAAGTGATAACTGTATTATACAAACTTTATACAAGTAAAATATTGTACTATACAGTCAGCTAAATTGTATTGTATGAAAATGATAACAACTAATTATATTTTATTGTATAATAAATATAAAAATTAAAAAAGTGTACAATGAGTTATGATTGGCTAAAATACTTTTATACAGTACAGTTTAGCTGACTGTACAGTACAATTTATATGTATACCTAACAAAACCTGTATTTTACAAATATATAACATTTTGTGAGTTTGATAGTATTTATTATCTTTATTCATTTTCACTTTATTATTTTAATATCATTATTTTTTATAATTTCTTATTAATCAATTAATTTTCAAAATTTTATCATTGTTTATAAATCTTCAATTTTCATAATAGTAATATTCTTTTTTGATTATATTTATTATTGTCTTTAGACTCCAATTATTTTTCTTAAATAATATCTGATAGTTTCACTTTATCTTTCTTTTATTTTTATTAAATTCTTATTTCTTAATTTCTATATTATATTTTATTATTAGACCCTTATTCAATTATTTTGTTATTATCAGTAAAATCTAAGTTTTCTGTAATCTTATGTTCTTTATTTAATGATTGTTAGCATTTATAAGTAATTCTCATACCTAATCTTAAGACCTTTAAGGTCATGACTAAACTTAAGTTTTAATCAAAACCCATTTATTGATATTAGTTCAAGATCTGTCATTTAAGTCGACACCTTTAAGATCTTAATATTAGGGATCCTAGAATCTCAGAACTACTGTCAAATTTGAATAAAGAGATCACTTTCAGCCACAGATACTTACATCACTTTTTTTCTATGTAATTAGAATTACTATTACCTTTACTTGATTTAGGGTATATTATATATGACTGAAAAGGCTTAGATATTATTATTCTTATAAAATCTCAGAAAGGTAGATGGCTGTCATACTCATATTATCAAATTTACCTGAGAATTGAATCTGATCTTTACTTTTAGTGATAGCTTAATTGAATAATGTTATAGTAGTGTAATGTAATTTATTATTATTATAGCTATGTGAAATACTTTGATCTCAATATAATACCTATTTACTAATTACTAGTTAACCACTTTCTTACTTATATAATAGTTTCTGAATTTTAAAACGTAAGACAATGTTCATTATAGACCTATCAGTGAAATTAAGTTTCTATTGATCCCTAGCCTCATTTGCATTCACATGTTCTTAAAAATCTAGTATTTAAGCATGATTAACATTAATCAATAGATCGATTGATCAGTTATAAATGCATATTAGTATATATACTCACATATTCAGTTACATATGAAATTCATAGGAAAATTATCTAGTTTTATATCTCAGCTGAGATTAAAACCTATGATTATTACAATGTAATTTATAATAGGAGCTCAGTTATTATCAATTGAACTAGAAATACTAATCACTTTCATCCTTTATATAGTGAAAATTCTATCTTATTTATATAAAATTAATATAGATCAATTCTGTAATTTCCTATTTTTCATTTTAACATTTCTGTTATTTTCTAATTTTCTTTTTGTAATTTTCATAAAATTTCTTTTAAGTATTTTATTATTTCTGTCATTATTATGATGTAATTATAATTCATATTTCCTTTCTAAGATTTCTTTTGTTTTCTTATTTTAGAAGTTATTTAATATTCAATAATTATTTTATCCTTTTTCTTTGGTAAGTAATTTATTCTTTTTCTTCAGTAAATAATTTATCTATTGATTAATAGTTTATTTATATTTCATATTTTAGTTTTCAGTTAAATATTTATCTATTATAATTTTTATTTAATTGAATATTTCTTTAATTATTTAATTAGAATATCATGTGATATTAATTCTGTGAATTCTTAACTCTATAACGTGAATATATATTCATTTAAATTATTTATAAATTTCTTTATTATAAGCAAAATACCTTTATAAATTATTCATCTCAAAGCAAATTTTATTTTATTTATATTATTTCCATTTTTTTCACATGTGATTTTTATGAAAAAGTAAAAATAAAATAAAATAAAAAATATAATTTTACTCTAATATTAATTAATAACTCCTATCATAATTATAAAACTAATTTTTGCATTTATATATATTTATATTAGTTAATAGTTAATAAAAAAACTCTTTCTATCTTTTTTTATTTTTACTATAAGTAAAAATAGCAAAAAAATTAGTGCAAAAAAGAAACAATATTAAAGACCAAATATGAAAAGATTATTGAAAAACATTTATTATAAGTATAACTTAAAGGTTCTTCCTTAATAACTACCAATAATAATAATACTATTATTAGTTTTCAAGAGTTTTTAATATAATTTCACTTCTATTTTTTTGTAGACAACATTTAAATATATGGATTTTAAAGAATCTATGCTGTTAGCGTTGAAAATTTGCTCTAGAAAAATGATTTACAAAGTCATTAGATTTAATTTTATGTAGATCATATTAAGAAAGATCTTGATTGATGTATTGCATTAGAAAATTAAGCTAGTATATTTAATTTGAAGAATTTACAAAATTCACCTGATTCGCCTGTTTCTTTTGTATTTTCTGTACAGGCTATTTATTCTATTTATTCTATTTCATCTGTAATCTCTTTAACGTCTGTTTTTTTTTATTATTTTTATAGTTTATTATTTTATTATATTTAAGTATATTTTTATTGAAGTATATATCTATTTTAGTTAATTTATAGCGTAGCAAGTAGTTAGCCATAATAAATTCATCTTGTATAAATAGAATAGCTTTTTGCTTAAGTTATAAATTAACTCCTCTGCAAGTTTAAAAACTCTTTTGCGAGTTTCAAGTTATAAATAAAGGAATCAATTTAAATCTATACAAACTACTTTTTCCTTCAACATTGTCCTTCACCTAGGATTGTTGTGATACACTACACTAACTTGCTATTAAGTTTGACTAACATATCTTAAATTTTAAGACATGATAAATTGCCAAGTTGATTCAAGTATAATGGATACCTGTAGGACTTAGAGAAAATTCTAAGGTCAGAAACTCTAACGTGTAGAATCAGCTACCGCAACCTTTCAACTTAGATATTAAGATAAATGAAAATGAACCCAGTAAAAATGCATAGTTTGATTAGACAACTACAAATATAAAATAAAATAGAATGTCTATAAAATGACTTAACTTCATAAAAATAATTTTTTTATCTTCTATATATATCATATTCAATTCTTGCTTCTATTAATACTGAAAAAAAACCTAAATTTTCTCTTAAACTATAAAGGATTAATAAAGTAAAAGCAATGAAAATCACAACTTATTAATAAATAATGTCTCTGCTTCTTCTTTCTTTTTAACTTCATCTTTTACATCTTTATTAAGTTACAATAATATAACTTCTTCTTTCTTTATAAGAAGTTTTTATTAATAAAATTTTATTCAGGTTTCTGCTTCTTATTTTATACTATTTTTTTAAATAACATTTAAATAAGAAATTTTAATTAATAAAGTTCTATTATATTTAATAATAATAATATTATGCTATCTTTTCTAAATAAAGTTTATATAAGAAATTTATAACAATAAAGTTTTTTATCAATCAATACTAAATTGAAAATTTTACATCAATATAATCTTATATTATATATATTTAAAAGTAGTCATCTATTTCATATAATATAAAGAACTTTTTACTTTATTAATATAATATTAAAAACGTCTGAAAATATGATTAAAAAATAATATCAAAATATGATAATATTTAATAAATTATAAATTAAACAAAAACTAGCATATTTATTTACTTGTTTAGTAAATAAGAATAATTTGTTTTTGAATTTTATGTGAAATTATAATTTTTTAATAATTTTATTCAAATAATATTTTATATTATTTTCAATAAAGATTTAATTAAATAGTATTTCTTTATTGTAAAAGTTAGTAATTTTTCATCTGGTATAAAAGAGATTATCTTAAGAATATATTTCAAACTTATAATGTAAAATATTGATAAATCTCTACTAACAAATTTAAAAAATCAAAAGTAAATCACATGTTTGTATATTTTAAATTATGTAATAATTTTAATAACTTTATAAATAAAATGTATTATTAACAGCTATAATTATTTATTCTTTTACTTGATTAATAACTTACTTGATTTGCTCAAACTTTCACTATTTTAGAAGATCCTATACTTAAATTAAAGAATGCTTAACCTAATAAATTATAATATTAAAACTAATACTTTGACCAATATTGAGAATTCCTTTTCAGATACTAATAATAAGTTAAAATTTGAACTTTCACCATCAACTAAAAAATCTCTTTCAGATTCTTCTATTAATATAGTTTTCAAAATATATTGATGAAAATTATCCTTTATCACTAAATAAGTAAACACCTTGATTCTTGAATTAGATAATACTAATAGACTAATAAAAGACTTTCTTTTCAAAAAATTAAATTGTTTCCCTCCAGATTTTTACAATCTTTTAAAATTGTTATAGTTAGTCAATCAAAAAGTATTTTTATCATTACTTTTGCATATATTTTGCAACCATTACTCTTATAAAAATGAAAAGATCTTTGATATCTTTATTAATTAATCATAAATTTTTTATTTTATATAACCATTTTAATATAAAATATTTTTCTTTAATATAACAGTAAATTTTTTTTTCTTTTATTTCATTTATTTATTATTTCTAAAATATAATATTCTTAGCTTAAATTAAATTTGATTTTAGAAGAGTGCAGGTAAAGTCTTCTTCAAATTAGTTTAAAATTTAATGCAGTCAATTCTTTCTAAATGCATCCTCTTTAAATGCATCTACTATATATTTTCCTTCTAAATACACGTTCTTGTTCAATTTCAAGCATATAGAAATCATATAAAAAATTTTCTCTTTAAATATACACCCTTTTTTAAATTTATATTTTTTAAAATTTCACTATAATCCTAAGGGGATGCATTTAGATAAAGTTGACTGTATTTTTATTCCTTTTATTTATAAATAATTTAGTATAAATCTTTGGAATAATACAGATTGTAACATAAAAAAATCATATTTTACTGAATTGAAGCTATATTTTATTTAATAAATATAATATTTAAAATAAAAAAAATAAAATCAATAAATTTTATAATGTATTCTAATTAAATTCAAAATAATTATTTTAAATTTTAGGATTTTATATCAAACTGCGTAGTATGACACATGATCGTGAAATTATCACGTAATGAATAAGTCTTTCAGATTATCTTTTTTTTTTAAAAAAAAAAAAAAAAAAATGGCAAGTTTATTTCGAACGAGTTTGTTAAGGTCAATAAGACCTGTGTATACATTAGCAAAAGTATCTAAAACATTGACAGTAACGTTAGCGAATCGTACAGCACCTACGCGTCTAAATTTTAGTCTACCCATTTCTCGTAGGTTTACCGCGACAGGTTTTCGGTTAAACGCTGTACCTGTTCCAAGTAAGTTAACCTTGTATTAATTATTTTTAAAGTTTTGATATTACATGTTCTAAATCTGTTTATTTATTTATTTATTAAAGAAGATATTCAAGTTGATAAAGAATTGGCTGCTAAATTAGAGGAAGAACTCAAATATGAAAAAGAAAATGAACTTCAAAAAGAACCAGAATTCATAAAAAATTTTTTAGCAAAGAATCCATTTAAAGTAAATTTATTATTTAGTTAAATTTGCATTAAATCGTGAAATTTTTTGACATGAATTTGTTTGATAGATTGAAGATAAACCAGGTATAAACGAAGTTGCATTAACAAGAACTTTTGGAAATGAAAAGTAAATTGATGTAAAAAATAATATATTCATTTAATTAGATGTTAAACTTTGATTTATTAATTTCATCTACATAATTTCCTACAGGATTCGTTTACTTTTTGATATCAATACTGCGGATCAGCAAACAGAACCATTATCGTTTCCAGGCGATGAAGACGAAGTTGAAGCTGAAAGTGAAGTAAGTCAATATTTTTTTTTTGATAAAGCTTTAAGCAACGTAACATTTATAATTCCAATTAAGTTAATAACTTGATTTCGTCATCTGTATAGAACGCTCCGACAGAAGAAGAAACGGATGATGAGAACGAAGACGAGCAATCGTTGCCTGTTAGATGCTCTATCACTATTGAAAAGGTAAGGTCTATAACTTATAATATTTTCAAATCAAACTTCAAATTCATAAATTTCTTTATTAAGACTGGAAAAGGTGCATTGACATTTGAATCAATAATTGCCGATGGAGTTTTCCTCATAAATTACGTGTCATATTACCGTGACGCGAACTTAGCAAATGAATGGACAGCAGAAGCAGATTGGAAGAGAAGGGGTTTCTATCCTGGACCACAATTCGAAACATTGGACAACGTTTGTATTATATAATTTCATTTATTCTGCTTTGCTTGATGTATCACGTAATTTAAATTTAAACCATTATAAACAGGATGTTCAAGTTCTTTTTGAAAAATATTTGGAAGAACGTGGAGTTAATACAGCTGTCGCTGTGTTTATTCCAAATTATGTTGAATATAAAGAACAAAAAGAATATATGTCATGGCTTGAAAAAGTATACAAATTTATTGAATCTCCTTAAAATATTTCAATGTAATTAATTATTATTTAGAATTTGCAAATAATCTATTTTAGTATTATTAAGCTATGAATAATAACACTTTATTTCATTTTATTTTTATTATAATAAAATAAATTTACATTAATGAATTTTATCGGCTATATAATATAGTGAGAAAAAACATACACGTCAATCAAAAACGATAATCCATTGGTGACTAATTGTTTCAGGAATGGATAGTAATTCGTTGAAAGATATAATCGATTAGAAAAGTTCAAATTCTATTATAATGATACCTACTTTATCATTCATTCTTGCTTAAAGAATATGCTAATTATTATAAAGTTTTAACTGATTTTCAAACTAAATGTCTTAATTTTAATAATTAAAAATATAACTAAGTATCATCAGAATTTTTTTTAAAAAATCCTTTCAATATAAAAGAAAAATAGATTTTATTTGTCAGCATAACATTTTTATAAAAAAATTGATTTACAAAAAATATAAAAATATTTGATATATTAATTCCTTTAACTTATATGCCATTTTATTTCATCTGGTTTAATTGAAGAATATGTTGAATAATTTTTCAAATCTGAATATTTGCATTATGACAGAGAAGAAAAAATTATGATAAAGCATTATTTGCCTTTTTTATCAGACTATTTTACTTAAAAAAAAAAAATTGAATATACATTTGCTAATATATTTGATTCATTTCTTATACATTTTAATGACTATTTTGTTAAAATTATACATGTTATTTCTGTGCTAATACCACAAAATAATAATACCAAAATTATTATTAAACAAGTATTATTATATAATGGTTATATGAATTATATTAACATTAAAAAAATTTATATTAATATTTTTTTGCAAAATAAATTATTTAAACAAATAAAAGTTTTAAAAATACTTTTATATTTCAATATATTTAGAGTTTTTAATTAATAAGGCAAACCTGTTTTTAGTATAATATTTTAAGAAATCTTTCAAAATATTAGACAAAATAAATTTTAAGAATCAAAAAAAAACTCTTATAAGCTTATCACTTTAAATGAAATATTAGATGTTAAATGTTTACCTACTAGTTATAATAATTTTCACTTATCAACTTCAAATATATATAATAAATACAATTAGCTTTTATTTTATATAATGAATATTATAATAAAGAAAATGCTAATATATAATCATAAATATCATTTAAATTGTTTTATATAGTTAAATTTTATATGTAAATAGTATGAAGTATATTATAAAAAAAATGTAAATAAAAATGTTAAATTATTTGTAAAGAGATTGAAAAAAAAATAAATATTTTTATCATAATGATTAAGATAATAATAAAATTACTAAGAAAGATAATAGTAATGATAATATTGAAAATATAAATATAAAGAATAAAAAATAGATTTCATTAGCTTTAAATAATATATTTAATAATACAAACAATTGGTAATAAATATTTAATAAATTTATCATACTTTAATTTATAAAGTAATACTATTATAATAAATAGTTTGTTATTTTAATTTCATATAATAGGTAATAAAAGAAATAAAAGTTAGTAATATAAATTTTTGTAAATTATTTAATTTTATATGATTTTATTATATAATTATATGAATATTATCATTTAAAACTATGAATCTAAACTATTTATTAATATAATTTTATATAAAATTAAATAGAAAAATTAATTTAATCTTAAATTTTATTTATTTTTTTAAAAATTAAAAATTATATAATTATAAATATTGTAAGTATTAAATTTTTAATTTTTAAAACTTAACTTTAATAATATAATAAAATATATATTAAATATATTAAATATATTAAAATATTTAAATATTTTTAAAGCTTTTATTATTAAAATAAAATATTATAATTAAAAAAAATTAAATATTAATATTATAATTAAAATAAAAAATATAAAAATTAAAAAATCTTTAATAAAAAATTTTTATTAAATCCTTATAAATTTTATTTTTTAATTTCAAAAACTTTCTTATAAAAAAAATAAAATATCACTATACTAATTTTTAATTTTCAAAAAAAAAAAAAAAAAATTAAAAAATTAATTTAAAAATTTAAATTTTAAAATTTTTTTTAAATTAATATTAAAAAGATTAATAAATTAAATTAAAAATATATTAACTTATATAAAATAAAAGTAATATATCAAAAAATAAAATAATATTAAAATAAATTATCAACAAGTATAATCATCTTTTTGATTTATTACATTTTTAATTTGTTTAGATATCATATGTATTAATGTTTGATAAACATCCATTTCAATACTATTTCATGTATTTTTAATTCTTTTCTATAAATTATTTTATTTTTTTATAGGTTCTTTAATGCTTTATAATTGTTTTTCGATTTTATTTTATATGTATTTAATAGGATTCAAATTAATGTATAAAATTTAAACTAAAAATTATGTGTACTAGTTAATAAATTTATTACTAAAATAAGAAAATTATATTAATTCTTATGTAAACTTAGCTTTTTTATATGTAATTTATCTAATTAATTAATAATTTATGCACAGTTAGAGCTCCGAACAGGTCAGTTCAGGTCAGGTATAGTTGCCACTCAAATTGGTTGAAGGCTGTGATACAAACTCAAATAGTTTGAAGATATCTCAAATCTCAAACTCAAATTTTTCAAATTTCTCACAAATTACAAATACTA
>CAJVPQ010002054.1:0-15260 GCA_910591825.1 Funneliformis caledonium
AATCTCTTCTTGTGCGGTAGAAAGGAGTTTTTCCGCGTATAATAAAATTTTAGATGATGATAGGCAAAATTTAAGTCTGGAATCACTTAAATATCTTACTATGATATATTTTAATAATCAAAATAGTAATAAATAAAACAATTTTTTTATCAGAATAAAATCGGAATTTTTGCTGTTATCGTGATAAAAATTTACGATTTGATATCGGAATTTTTCCGGGTCTCTGCGCCGCAACTGTACTTATCACGTGATAAGTACTTAAAATATTTATTTATACATGGGTTCTAGGATAATAACCTAAACCCGGACCTAGGTTAAAATTAAAAAGTCGATTTAATTTAGTCAGTGTTTGTATCACAGACCCGGGAATTAAATTTATTATTGCATTCCGCTGTTAAAATACATCAAAAACAATTTTGAAATCCTTCTGTTCAGAGGACAACTTGTTTTTATTTTACCAAAATGCATGTTGACAAAAAAACTCAAAAGTATGACCGTCAACTTCGGTAAGTTAATTTGCAACATAATTTTGATATCAAAGTTATTATAACGGGATAATTTATCAATTATTCATCATAATTATAGTTTATGGCATGCAAGTGGTCAAACAGCTTTAGAAACTGCTAAAGTATGTCTCATTAATGGTACAGCTACAGGCTGCGAAATTCTAAAAGACTTGGTTTTACCTGGTAAGATTATTCCATATGAATATATGAAAAAAATAAAAAAAAAAGTTTAATAATTCGAAATTATCAATTCAGGCATTGGGTCCTTTACAGTGGTCGACGATAAAATTGTTGATGGCTCTGACGTTGGGAACACATTTTTCTTAGTTCCTGACAGTATAGGTAAAAGTAGAGCTCAAGCCGTTACAGAATTTTTGCAAGAACTAAATGAAGATGTTAAGGGATTTCATTTTTCTGAGGTACTAATATATATATATATATAAATAGGATCAATCATTATTATATCACGTGACTTAAATACTTAATCCTTTGATAGAATCCGATTGCTCTTATTGAGAATCAACCAGAGTATTTCTTGCAATTTTCTATCGTGATCACTACAAATATTCCCGAAAAACCTTTACTTAAGTTAGCGGATACTCTGTGGAATGCAAAAATTCCTCTCGTTGTCTTACGCACCGTTGGATTCATAGGATATTTTCGAATTGCTTTACCAGAACATACGAGTAAGATTTAATCTGTATATATGTTATTTTCATTAAAGTTAATTTTATTATTATTATTATTATTTCTTATTAGTTGTGGAGACGCACCCGGAAAATATTCTTGATCTTCGATTAGATGTTCCTTTTCTATCTCTTGAACAATATGTCAAAACATTTAATTTCGATACATTAGATAGTATGGATCACGGACATATTCCTTATGTAGTGATCCTTTTGAAATATCTTGAACAATGGAAACAAGACGTAAATGTTTATTTCTTGAAGTAAAAGTTATTTATTAAATGATGTATATTATAATAGAATTTTATTAATGATTGTTATGAAAAAAAAAAGCATGACGGTAAATTACCTAGCACTTCTGCAGAAAGGAACGAATTCAAGCAACTAATCCAAAGTGGTAAACGCAATGCTGACGAAGAAAACTTTGACGAAGCGTTGTCAAGTGCATGGAGGGCTTGTACTGTCACTAAGGTACCTCGTCAAGTCGAAGAAATCTTTAAAGATTCATCATGCGAGAACATAACGTCCGAGGTATGATATTGAATATATCAAATAATAATCTTTGTTACTATACAATAATTAAATTAATTATTATTTATTTAGTCATCAAATTTCTGGATTATAGTTCGAGCTATCCGTGAGTTTGTAGCAAATGAAGGTCAAGGCTTGCTTCCATTAGCAGGAAGTGTACCGGATATGAAGGCTTACACTTCTGGATATGTTGCAATGCAAAACATGTACGCAATTATTATTCTTGTGATACAATTAATAACTTATATTTGATTGCTGAGTTTTTTTATTATATTTTGACTAGCTATCGTCAAAAAGCTAAAGAAGACATATCTATTGTTCGTGCTCATGTACATGATATCTTAACTTCTATTGGACGATCAGTTGATTCCATTTCTGATAACGAAATAGATAGTTGTTGCAAACATGCATCCTTTATTCAAGTTCTTCGATATAGATCATTACAAGAAGAATACATAACTGATCCAAAGAAATCTGATATCGGTAATTGAATTTAATATATTTTGTTTATATTTTTTGATGTGATATTTAATTTCTTTAAAAATGAATAATAGGTCGATGGTTACGAGATTCTCAAGAAAACATCGTTAATTACGTTCTTATCAGAGCAATGGATCGATTTTATGAGTCTCATAATCGTTATCCTGGTAAAGTACTTTAAAAATTTTTTCCTTTGTAATTATTAATCACATTAATATTCAATGAATTTTTTAGACGCCGCAACATTTTTCCTTGAAGATGATGCAGAGGAAGCAAGTGAAGAGGCAAGGTCTGAATTTAGTACTTTAAAAACTTATGTCAACCTTTTATTAGGTGAATGGGATATAACGAATTATCCAGAACATTTAGATAATCATATTCATGAAATGTGAGTAGATATAAAATTATTATTTTTTAATGACTCTGCTGATCATATGAATATCAATTAAAAATTACTCTTTGTATTTGTTAGTTGTCGAGCTGGTGGTTCAGAATTAGCAAACATCGCTTCTTTACTTGGGGGTATGGTATCGCAAGAAATTATCAAACTCATCACCAGACAATATATTCCTATCAATAATTCAATAGTGTTTGATGGTATAAGGTCAATGTCTTCTTCATATATATTGTAGAAATTATGGGAAACTTTTAAGAATGTTTGACATTCCGTTCGTTTTATATTTTATTTTATTTTATTTTGTATAAATGGGTTAAATGATATTTCTTTCATATCTTTAGTATGATTAATCATTAGAAATAGATGAAGGTTGATCAAGCTTTTTTATTTTTATGTTGTAATCATCAATTGAATCAAAACCTTAATGTGATAAATTTCTTTTATTATAAATTTGTAATAAAAGTTTCGAAACTTAAAAGAAAATGCATGTGATTCAATATCCAATTAATTTCTTTTAATAACAGATTTAACATGATTTTAAGATCGATGACGTTTAGTTTGATGACTTTCCAAAGCATTGTCGTTATCCTATATAGATAAACATTTATTTGATTTAATAATAATTTTATTATTTTTTTTATTATTTTGTCACTTACTTCTTCATCTTCACCCTCTTCTACTTCACTTCTTGTAGGCTATATCAAACAAATTACGGATTGATTAAATTGATCATTGGTCAAATACAAAACTTCAAATTTAAAATACCTTATTCGGTTTTGAATTTTTATCATTTTCAACATCTAATTCGTCCATTAAATCCGTTTTTATCTTAAAATCTCGATTAGTAGCCCTTTTTATAAATTGTGTCAGATTGATCTACAGAAACGTTCATGGAAATCATATTAGTTTTCTTACATAATTAACTTTAAAAATGACAAAATTATACCTTAGATTTTTTTGTTAGCTGAATTAGATAACGTTCATATTGCTCTAATAGAAAAATCAAATGAGGTATTATCTTGGATTCTCTGGCAATTCGCGCCTATAAATCCATTTGATTAGTGATTAAATATAAATACTTTTTCCTTCATATGATCTCTAATCTTACCTTTTGCATCGTAGGATTGCTTTTAAGCTTACGCTTTTTACCAACAGGTATCTGTATCCTATTGGTTTCTGGTTTTGAACCAAATGCTAATAACAAATTATACAAATTTTCCGTCAACTGTAAACCGGTTAATTCTATTACATCTATGAAATGCTTAAGAATCTCGCCTCCCTCAGCAATTTTCTAAGAGTGAAACAAATATAGTTATAAATACGTAAAAGAATTGTGTTGGATAACTATTAAATACCTACGTATTTAATTAATGATATCATAACTTTATAAGTCTTTTGAAGACATTTAATCAATTGTTCAGAAGAAGAATCTTGAAGTGATGTTTGTTCCAAATATATTGTGGCATTTATTAATGTCATTAATCTTACGCATATCGATTGTTCAATATCAATCGTTTCATTATTAAGATCCGTGTCTGCAAATTCGGTAATAAATGATGAATACAAAAAAAAATAAAAATAAAAAATATATAAAATAGAATAAATAAAATTTACCTTTTGTATTGCACATTAACTTCATCCTATTCAAAAACCATTCTATTTCTTCGTACATACTTTCTATAAATCCGATCAATACGCTGCATATTATACCACTCGTTCTCGGATTGACGATAACGAACTTAGGACTCATCTCAAGTTCGTTTGTAGCGCCATTGATATTACCTAATACAACCAATATATCATGAGCAATTTCTGCGATTGTTCCAAAATCCGAAGTATCTTTCTCCAATTTTATTAAAAGACTTATTATATTTTTGGCGAGAATAGTATCTTCAATGACACGTTCTTTGCACAATGATTTAAGCCAAGTGACCAATTGTTCTGAATATCCATGTGGATTAGAATTATCGATTGGGCGAGTGAAATGAGATGCTAATAAACTTGTTGTTTGAAATAATACTAATGCTTCCTTTATATGAGGAATTCTTTCATTAAGTGAAGCGATGATTAGGTGCTATAAAATATAAATAAGTATTAGATTAATTTTAGATAGTAAAATATAAAGGAGGTGTGAACTAAAGCACCGCTACTCTTTACAAATAATAATCAAACATTTTGGTATATACAAAATAAGTGTACCTCAAATTCTCGAATGTATAAGTCTAACCATCCATTTAAATCATTAGGGATTAATCCATCTGTCAATTCAGATGGGTAAGAAAGCTCTAAGAAATCAATTAACTTGTCTGGCCAACAAGATGGAACTGCTTGAACCAAAAGCGCAAAGCTTTCAATTGCAATTTCAAAAATGGACTTTCCCTATGAAAATTTATATATTAGACATCATTATTATACTAAGTATAGCTTAATAATAAAATTATTTATTACCTTGTCCTTCTTATTACCATCTTCTTGACGTGTAGCGATACCTGCTTTATTATTTGTAATAAATTCTTTCATAAACACTTGAATTAAAGATGTACAATAGCCAAATGTTTCATCATCTTCGGGATTAAAATTCGATGTAATCTTAAATAAAGAAAAAATATATATAAATAAACCCAGGATCTTACATTTCTTAAGTATACATTTTAATTATACCTGTGATATTTTATTATATGCTACTGCAGTAATATATTTTACGAATGCTGCATCGGCTCTCAGAGCATAATTTATGGCATTAAGTTCTGTACCAACAATATCTTGGAAAGTGAACTTACAAAGTTCAGAAATGCACTTAAAGCTTAAAATCGAATTTTCCGTAATGGATGTTACTGTCTTACGACCTGAAAAATATCAATGTAAACAATAAAATAAATATGCACATAATAGAAGATATAGATCTAAATAATCTGACAATAAAAATATCATAATCTAACCTCGAGCATTAACAGACTTTTCTTTTAGAACTTCAAAGAGTGCCGTATATCTTTTAAATAACCTTAAAATAATCTCTGATAATTCTAAAGTGGGTTCAGAAGCAAAGAAAGAGTGTTCGATTGCTGCCTTTTATTTATAATTAATGTTATTAATCCAATATAATATTTATCATAACATATATATTATAACAGTCAATTAATCACATTACCTCATACATTCCAAGTAGAATAGAAGCGCACATATTATTACGACAACCCTCATTAGAATTCATTTTGAAATCGGCGCTTGGGTGAATCATGAATTCAGACATGTCTGAATGTATTAGCTGGTCAATCAAAGTTTGAAATTTCGTTTTGCATTCTTCAAGCTTAATTTTATTGAATTGATAACTTCCTAAATTGATTAAACGTGTATTTTAAATTGAGTTTATATAGAATTTGAGTAGTTATGTAACTTACAGTAAATGCTAACCTTCATTACCATCATTAATCATCTTAAAAGTGGTAATTGGTTTGCTTAAGCAAATCAATAAATAAGGTAAAGGTTCAACAATATGTGGTTCCCCATTTAAAGTTTCTATACAACTTTCAATGTGAACTGTCGCATATAGAGATGATCCCTGTTCAAAAAATTGTTGGAACTAAAAATAGAAATAAAGTTAAACTATTTCATAATAATTCCAAAAAAATTTTATAACAAATCCTCGTACATGTGGATAGAGAATGTCAAAGATTATTGGGTTGAGATGTTGATGAACATCCATCATTTCTAGCAAACCTTCATATAAAGATAGTCTGAGTTGTGGTTGTTGGCTGAAACACTTGCGTAAATTACCTAAAATAATAATAATATTTATCATATTATCTAAGCAATTACATGATTTATATCAAATATTCTTACCTAAAATTTCAAATGAGAGAGAATTTTGATTGTCAAGTAAATCATTAGAACATATTCTTCGATTATTTGCCGATGGCATTTTTAACAGTCTCAAATATCCGGACAATGCGATCTGGCGCCCTTCCAATTCCCTTTCATATTAAATCAAGAAAACCATGAGATTTATAGAAGGCAATATTGAATGATAAAAAATTCGTACTTTGTGAATAAACCCTTTCGTAGGATCACCATTAGTCCATCACGTAGAGATTGATTCTCATAAAATAATGGTTGTAATGCCTTCAATAGACTATCAGCCGTTGTAATAGATAAAAATGATAAATAATCGAGTGTCCCTTTCAACTATAAATTACCAGAGTTAACTTTTTTAAAATATTTCGAAAAGCAAATCATTACATACATACTCTGGATATATAATTATAGAGAGAATGGGAATTCTCTTTTACGATTAATTCCAATAGATCCAGGAAGTATTCAACACTTGATGATTTTGAAATAACTCGAGACTGAAGCTGATCTAATATTTCTGCGCGGACCATATCATGAATCTAAATAAATCGTTTGAATTGTATTCAGAAATCTAATCAAAGATTTTTAATTAATACCAAGGGATACTAGGATCTCCCTTCTTATTAATGTGACATACGTAGGATATTGATTTCCCCTGGTGTACATTAAATTTTTTTCTATATTAAAATAATGTACCTAATTTTGTAATTACCTTGAACATTTCTAATAATATTTTTGTTCCTAGATCCTTAGTCATTTCATTAGGTGCGATAGGTCCTTTTTTGGTCCTATTTGTATCTTTTGAAAACAATTTAATCATTATGATATACAATTTTCATAAATCAAATTCATCATATACTTGTATCCTCACCAGAAACCTTTCCACATTGTGCAGAAGGAACGGCTAAATCAATCAAAATTATTCCTAATTGTACTAAACTTTGAGTGACTTGATCCCATCCAAAGGAAGTCTTTTGCATTATATTTTGGAAAAGCTCAAATAATGATACCGAAGAATTTATTTTTGAAAAATTGACATCTGGTAATATTGAAAGTTATGTTAAAGGTTTATTAATGAAGGAATTAATTATAACATCATGCATACTAGATATCCATTTTGCTTTTCCCAGCTTTTCTTTATCCTTAAAAGTACCCAATATTGATGTCTTGAGAAAATCGAGAGCCTTTGTAAAAAATTTAATAAAATGTTGAATAAAATTTAATAATTAAAATAACATTATAAATAGCTGATCATACCTGATCTTCGAATCGATGTATCCTTGCAATTGACAATAAACAAGCGATGCTAAACGGTTTCAAAAATGAAGTCTTATCTGATTTTATATATTTGATAAATTCACTTCCTAATTCCTATTTGAATATAAAGTTAACATGATTAATAATAGAAAAAAAAATTATTGAACAATAAATAGATTATAAGACCTGATCTTGGGTAATTGCGAAACATATATGAATAATTGCTGTGCCTTCCATATGACTCAATTGCGAAAACGATAACGAGACGACGGAGTCGTTTTCTCTAGAAATTTGTTAAATTTTAAAAAGAATTTTAATTATTGTGAAATTAGCTTTACTAACCTATTATCTTCATGCATTTCATCATCCAATTTATTAAAAAACTCTGTAATTCCTTGCAAGATTAAACGTTTATGGCCCTAAAGGTTAATTTCTATCAGTCAAATGAAATAATTACTTTTTGTTTAAAATATGATCAAAAATACACTAACCTTTCTAGAGAGCAAGAGGATCTGATAAACGAGTGGGGGGGTCTCGTTAATATCAATTACATCAAAATGACTGTATCAAATAAAGATGTCAATTCATTACATTACATAAACATAAAAAAAAAAGTAATGAATGAAATTTTATGTATATTTTAAATTTTCACCTCATAATTTTTTCTGCGACAGAACGCAACTAATATCAGAAAAAAATAATCTATAAGCGTGATTCATTTCTTTAAACCGAATAAAATAGATCCCAATATGCATCAAATTCAATACCTGTTCATTAGACATTGGAATATCACGAAATTCTCCAGCTAAACTTAACACATTACTTGTATGCCATTTATAGTTGCATAATTTATTTAAAATTTCATCTTTATAATCTTGACCTGTCATAGAGTGGCCAGTTGAATTTTTATCAGAAGGAAATGATACTACTTCATTGCAGGAATCAAAAGCAGATAATAATGTCGGTAAGAATGAAAATAATTTTCCATGCAAGGGAATTCCACGTTGGATAGCCTGTATAATACATGTAGAGATATCTACAAACATCTCAATCATTACAGGAGAATCAGTAGTACCAATAGCGATCTTTCAATATTATTCAATTATAACGGCAAATATATTAATAAAGTTTAATTGCAAAAAATAATCGATTTCTTCAAGGTTTACCTCGTTAATACATATCCCCACTAAATCCGAAACTAATTTATCAAAATGTGAGGAAGTATCATTTCCTTTTTCGCATAACCTTTAATAGAAAGCTTTGTTATCATTATATTAAGGATCGGAAATTTTATATATCGCTTTTGCATACCATCTAATAATTTCTTGTATAATTGTGCAACGTCTTCCGTTTCTCAATTCTCTATCCTCAAGAGTTTTTTTCTCGCCATTTAAATCATCAGTTACTGAGGCTAATAATACCGTTTAATTGTTTTTATTAATATGTTTTTATTAGTGCTCAACTATCAAGATATGAAAGTATCTTTTTACTTTACCTCTAAAAAGTGTACAAATTATTGCAAAACATCCAGTACTATTCTCATTATAAATTTTTGAATCATCTTTCAATAGATTGATAATCAAATTTTTTATCTGAAAACATTTTTATTATCGTTACTTTTAAAACTAATTAATAAAAAAAAAATGATAAGTTTTAGAATATTACGCGTACTTCTTTTAAGTCAACAGTATCAAGAAATAGTCCAATCTCTTTTACTTCTTTTTTAGCAATATATTCAATTATTTTTTTCTCCATATTATTTATTAAATGGTGTTGGAAACGAAAGTATGAAAAAAAAAAAAAAATACAAAATATATCGATTGGAAAAAACCGCGTTACGTCAAACATGACTTACCCAATCATTGCAAAATTACACAAAAATTATTCTATGAACGTCATGGTAATAAATGTGTATTAAATCAAAATTTTATTTGAGGATTATAAATTTTTACTTTTTAAAATGTCTTCTAGAAAGCATGTTAAGACAGTTACAGTAATAGTGCAAACACTTATTAAAGAAATCTGATATTAATAATGGATCTTTTTGTAGAATGGAAGCTTAAATTAACAGTTGATGCTTATTGTACAGAAAAAAAAGCACTTGTCACAAAAAAAAATAACATACTTTAAAAACAACTTTACTTGCAAATTCAGACATTTTGCTTTTTTTTTAGATTTATTTTCAATTTTTGATTCAAAATCTATTTGTATTATTATAAATAGTATTTATTAAGAAATATTTGTAAATTAACTAATTTTATATAATATAGAATTTATTTTTAAAAAGTTAATTCCAATAATTTAAAGATAGTGTGGGAATTTATGATTTTAGAAAATTCTCTAAATCCTACAAGTATCTTTAATTCTGCAATTAGAACAAGATTTATTTAATTAAATTTAATGACAAACTTGAAAATAAGTTGAATACTTTTAATGTAACAAATCTCATTATATATATAATAATCAAAACTATTTAGTTAATGAATTTATATCAAAGTTTTTGTATATGAAATACTTATCTATAAAAGACTAATTCATTTTAATTCAGCAATCTATATTGATTCTTCTATTGATAAAACAAATAAGTTTTTAACCAAAACTTGTATATCTTTGAACTAGCCCAATTGTATTGTTACACGAATATGTTTTAACGCAAAATATTTCCGAAATTAACAGAAAAAACATGCATTCCTCAACCAAAGGACAAGCAAATTCTAGTCAACAAGTAAATTCTCTGGTTGAAATTATCAATATCTTGAAAGTACCGATAATTACTGACTATTGTGTTGTGATAGAAAGAAGTTTCAAAAGAATGGAAACTCGAACCTGAGCACGAGTTTCGATTTGAAATAGATTTTGGCACTACGGTGAAATTAAAGGTGCGTTAAAAAAATATTTTTTAAAACTGGTTAGGAAAATATTTCGTACATAATAAAAAAGGATTATTAGGGCTAGTTTAATAATTTTATAATATTTTATATTAATTTGTATATATATTTTGTAACATAATGAAAAAAATAATATTTATTAAATATAGTTGATCTCTGGTACGGCGGAAATATTTGGTACAGAAATTGGAATAGGGCATGAATATGAATTTTCAGGTCGTAAAGTTGCAATATTTACTTGGCATGGTTGTACAATAGAGATATCCTATATTATTTAACTTGTCTCCGTTAATATGAATGAATGAATTATTACCCTTGACTTAATTATTTAATACATTGAAGGAGTATGTAGTGTAGAATATGTTGCTAATGAAACTCCAATGACAAGTTATCTTAATATGCATATTGCACTCGAACAATGTAGAGAAGAGGCCAAGTCTAAGAGTGATAAGGGACCACGGGTGAGCAATGATAATATTTGACCTTTGTCCTCTGTTATATATCGAACTTTTGTTAATTTAATGACATTCAAGGTTATGATTGTAGGTCCTGAAGATGTAGGAAAAACTTCATTATGCAAATTATTGCTTAGCTATGCGCTACGTCACGGTAGACAGCCGATATTTGTTAATCTTGATAGCAACGAGGTAAGTCAATTATAAGTGAATCTCCATGGATTATCATTATCAAATGGGTTATTAATATAACCTTTTATCCTAGGGTTCAATTACAATGCCAGGGACTTTGTCTGCGACACCAATCAATCATATCATTGACGTAGAAGAAGGTTTTGGTTCATCGGCAACAACCGCACCATCGTTTAGCTCTTCATATATGCCGATGGTTTTTTATTATGGATATTCGGATCCTAGTGATAATGTAAAATTATATAAAGTATTAACAAAAAAATTAGCCTATAACGTTTCGCGACGCTTGGTTGAAGATGAAATTGGTAAATGATATTTTTCATTTGGAACATTGATGTTTAATTTAATTCTAAAAACTCTGTTTCTGTAGCTAAAGTTTCAGGAATCGTGATTGACACTAGTGGACTCATTGACGGCACCGGGTATGAGATCATACAACATTGTGTGGAAGTATTTGACGGTAATTTTTGACAACTATGATTTGTATTATGTCACTATTCTGAGAGTTATTTCTAACATTTTCATTTGTTGAGTGAAGTAAACATCATAATTGTACTTGGTCATGAACGATTATATAGTGATATGGCTAGATTATATAAGGAGCGCCCTGGTGTTAATGTAGTTAAATTATCAAAATCAGGAGGGGTTAGTAATAAGAAAAAAAAATAGATTTTGAATAAGGATTTAATGTGCTTTATTAGGCATTTCTCGGGCTAATAGCCCTCAACCTGTGAAATCATTCTAATATTTTTTTTTTTTAATATATATAGCTGGAAATTAATCTTTTTTTTTTTTTTTTTTTTTTTGAAAATGCAGGTAGTTGATAGAGATAACGCGTTTCGAAGGCAAATGCAGATGCGAAAAATTAGAGAATATTTTTATGGATTGCCAAAATTTGAATTATCTCCCTGTTCAACTTTAATTAATTTAAACGAAGTTTCCATATATCGCGTTGGAGTTGGCAAGTTATTTTTTTTTTTTTTTAAAAAAAAAAGGATCTCTTAACTTTCATTTTGTATTTTAATACTTTTAATATGTTTCAAACAGGATCCTTAGCGCCTTCATCTGCACTTCCGATTGGAATTGACAGAAAAGTCAGTGAAACTCAATTAGTGAAAGTCGAACCAGATGATGATACGTTATTACATTCTATTTTGGCAATTAGCTCTGCTAATAATTCAGAAGAACATTCTTTACTTGAATCATCAATCATCGGATTTATTTATGTGTAATTAAAAATACATCTTTTTTTTTTATTTCTATATATATTTTTTTTCATTAATCAATTTTATTATTGTTATGTAGATCTAGTGTTGATACTGGTAAGCAAAAAATGACAATATTATCGCCATCACCAGGTCGACTTCCAAAGCAATATTTGATAATGGGATCCTACAAATGGATGGAAACTTAATTTTTTTTTTTTTTAACGATGTGGTACTGTCATAAGTTTGTTAAATTTATGTTATAAAATTACAAATAAAATCAAAATCAAATTTTAAAATTAGAAGTAAAAACAGTAAAAACTAAACTGACTATCCTCCGTGATTCTGTTACAAACCCGTTTGGATCGACCAATCACCGGAATTTCTCTCTGAAAAAACCAAAAGATTCATATCTAATGATTTAGACATTAGCAAGAAATTCAAATGATAATATCAGTACCATTTTAAGAAGTTTGACCAAGAAAAACCAAATTGTATAGCCAAAATACACCAAGTTTTCCATGTATCTGAGGCTTTATGAAGAATCTTTGGAACTAGTGGATGTTTTATTTTTACTTTTTTCTTCTTTAATCTAATTGATATCCCTCTTGATCTTTTCATTTTGATTATTCTGTTGCATCTTGAAATCCAGATTTTGTTATGAAAAGTTGATATAAGAAATTAGAATCTTCTATTAGAATATTTTTTGAATTTGTTGAAAAGAAAAGCTTCATTAGAAGTAGAAGGATATCAGTAGGGATTATTTCTTTAGCAAAATGGATGCAAAAAGTAAGGTTAATAGAGGAATCTAAGAATTGCTATTTGATTGCCAAATAGAACTTGTAACTATTTTTCACTTTTTTCTAGTTATCAACAATTATATCATTAATGAATTCACTTGTAGATTTACAAATATCAGTAATTTTATCTAATCTATGAAGACAAGTTCATAAATGATGATAATTTTTATTGTTTATATTACAAAAAACACATAGCTATCTTTATAAAGATCTGAACATCTGACTAAGAGTTTATTAATTGTTAATAAATCTTTTATTAGAGATTTTATCTTGAAGGTCTTTTTATTTCTCTAAATGAAGAAAGTAACTACTGAGATATCATCATTTTTTGAAGTAAAAATTATAAAGAAGATAGGCCAGTGGATTGTAAATGATCAAATAAGTTGAATTAATAAAATATTTTTATTTAAATCAAAAAATGTAGAAGAATTGCATGGCAATATTTAAATCCTTTCAGAATTTCTTAGTTAATGATTCTATAGAAACATTTTTGAAGTTAAAATGTAATTGAAAATCATCAAAAACAGTATAGTCTAATATAAAAGGTGATTTAAAACATTCTACTTTGTTAAAATATCTGTTATATTATTATAGAAATCTTCATGAATGTTTTTTAATTTTTATCAGTTTAACTGAAAGCTGTAAATCTTTAATAACATGATAGATTAGTGACCAAATTGTATAATTAGATATTTTTATGGATGAAAACTTAATAGAATATAATAAATTAAAAGGACATTAAAAATATATTAGAATTTTATCAAGATTATTACCATTTCTATAAAAATCATATCATACTAATTATATACAATATGAATAATGATATATGTGTTACAAAAGAAGTTATATTGGTAAATGATAAATAGAATAAATAGTTCAATAAATACGCATAATTTTCATTATAAACAAACATTAGATTTGATATAAAAATTCTTAATTTTTATTAAATAAACAAAATTTCATAATATTAAAAATTATGTTAATAAAAAAACAATCTTATTACTAATTTTAAAAATTAAAAATCATTTAATTAAATATAAATAATTATTATCAATATAGTAAAAGAATTAAAAGTAAATTTATATTTTAATAATATTACATAATAAAGTTTAATCTTATATAATATTTATGTATTAAATTTATTATATTATATAATAATTAGAATTATTTAAAAAAATGAAAACTTATATTACTAATTTATCTGATTATTTAATATTCTTATAATTATAATTGGCTAATATAAAATAAAAATATGATAATATATGACATTAAATTGTTTATCATCTAATATTAGATTTTTAAAATTGATATTTTTTAAAAAATAAATTTTAAACTTATAATTAAATTTTTTTTTTATCTAATTCTAATTAAACCTAATATTAATTTGTTAATTATTTTATTTTTGTAAAATATATTATAAATTATTAAATTTATTTAATATATACAAATTAAATAAAAATTTTAAGATAAAATAAAATTAAAATAATTAAAATTTTTATTTTTTGAATTTTATATTCAATTCAATTTGAAAAATCTCATTTCATTATTATTAGTAATTCTTATATAATATTTATCTTTATAATTCTTGTTTTTTTTATTTGAATAACTTATAAAATATTATTTATAAACTACAAATATCTTTCACATTTTTATTTTTCTATTTTATAATAATTGAAAAAGAACTTCCTATAATTTTAAAGTTTATCTTTCTTATCAATATAAAATATATATGTATATATATATTGTTGGCTTGGTATCTGTAAACTTAAATGATAAACTTTTAATTCAATCTATTAAATTAAATATAAGACAATATCACAATCACGCCTATATGAAAATACGATAAAAGGCAATAGTAAATGAATTTAACAATTCCTTTATTAAACTTTTAGTTTATCTTAAAACTTCAACTTGAGTTACTTTTCAACTCAAGAAAAAATACAAGATATAAAGATAAATATTATATAAGAATTACTAATAATAATGAAATGAGATTTTTCAAATTGAATTGAAT
>CAJVPQ010002055.1:0-15258 GCA_910591825.1 Funneliformis caledonium
TTATAAATAAAAAAATGTATTTGCTTTATCTTTATAATTTATTAACATGCATACTTAAATAAAGTTTCATTTTGATGTAATATCGCACATAAATATCGCTTCTGTTCAATGAAACCCTATATACAAATGCTAAATATAGAATAAGTTAAATTAATTCCGTTTATTAATTCCTGCTGAATTTTGTGCATACCGAAAGTTAAAATCTACATACCTTCAATATTTATCCTCCATAATTTTAGTATACATCCGCTTTTGTTTTTTTTGCTTGCGTGATTATTATTTATTCACATGCATGAATACGGTCATAATGCTTGTTTTTCCAAGTGCTTGATGTTCCAATAATATATATTATAACAAGCTGCTTAATTATTATGGCTATAAAATGTACAAATTTTTCAAATGAAAATAATTGCAGCAATTAACAAATTAGGAAATTTTGTGTAACATGATTACTAGCCTTGTACTTTAAATGTTAATTCGAGTTGTTTATCTGAAGTAACATAAAATAATCTGTGTATTGAAATTCTCTCGTATGTAATATAGTAGTGGTCGTGTTCGATATGAATTTTTTCTGACAAAAATGTATTGTTATCAAACAATTATAGTACTTTTTCCATTAAAAGCCGGAAACTTCAAAAGCTTACGTACCGGACGTCCATTATAAATGATTGATGCAGCGACGCAATGGTATATGTATTCAAATATAAACATTATTTTTATTTTTGAATTAACGAATTGAAACTTACGAATGATGTAATTTTAAATAATAGCATACCGTGAACATAGTATTTATTTCTTGAAGGTAAAAAAAAATATTGCATAATATTTTTTCTTTGTCAAATTGTAAACAAGATTAATAAAGTTCGTTCCACATGCTTTATTTATTATAGGAAACAAGTTGTAAATATATAAAAGCTTCTTTTTGTGTAAAATTACGGTTTGTATTTTGAATTATGGAAAGGTAACTTTTTTTTTAAAAAAAAAAATTAACGGTGTTGGCTTGGTAACTGTAAAAGAAAACGATTCACATTAATTCAATAAGTCAAATTAAATACAATACTTTTATCACAATCGCCTATGTGAAGATACGACAAAAGTAATAGCAAATGAATTAATATGATTCCTTTTATTGAATTCTTGGTTTATCCTAAAACACTATCTCGAGTTATCTTTTAACTCAAGGGAAATATACATGATATTTATACAAGTTAAAATGCTAATAATAAAATATAACTAATAAAATATAAATGATAAATATAATAATAATAATAAATATAAGAAATATAATAACTTGACTAAATAACAAATATAATGAATATAAGAAATAGATCAACAATTACTACCATATTATTATATTAGTTCGTTTATAAAGAAATGTTAAATTTATGTGAGTTTTGAATTTTTGACAGGATTACGAGTATGATTTCGTTTCATGTCGATTAAGTAGTATATTACATCCTTAATTTGAAAGATCAAGCTTTTTTATGCCTTCATTACATCATTATTCGAACAAGTCTTGAAAATTCAGTTTAGCTTCCTATAATATTGGAAGTAATCTCGTTATTTTCTTCTCTACTTCAAAGTTCTTCTTTAATATTATCGTATCGCTGATGTTGATATATCCATATCAAGGTAAGTGTAACATCCAACACTTACTTATAAAAGCTACTTGCATTTTTATATTTCTATTTTAAATAGATCCTTTCCCATGGTCAATCCAATGATTTTAGATTATAGTACACATCTACTTCCCCATGCATTCATCCATTATGTCTAAAAATTACAGAAATATGAAACCATTTTTCTCGCAGTGTTCAAGTGGTTGGATAATATGCAATACTCATTGACATTTGCAATAACACTATGTTTCTCAAATCAAGAAATCTATTGATTTCATCGAAATTCATCAGTAGAGAGAAAATTATATGATCTTCCGAGGGAATTGTAGTTGGCAAACGTGTGTTATTGTAGATTTACGAGAACCAGTGCTGTTATTCCGTTACTAAAGGATCCATACCAATATGAGAAATGTTACGAATGCTTAATCAAAACATCGATTAATATATTTAATAATAAGAAAGACAAAGTTTATAAAGATGGATATGCTTATCACCTTGATAAAATCCGGATAACCAAATTATTGAACCCAGTTATGATGCAACTAGACAGTTTCATCTCCCAAAATAATAATCTTTTTTTTTGACATCTTTCTCACAAAGCATGCTAAAAACTCCTTTTTGTTAAGTATCAGAGAATGGGTAACAAGAACATAGTGTATTTATTTTTAGACGTTGGGTATTTGTATTATATTATAAATTTTATATATTATTTTATTAAATCAAAATCATAAAAAAAAAATACAAAATTATTTATTTAAAAAAAAGTACAAAATAAAGAATTTTTATATTTTCTTTAAAATAGTTTTCCACTAAAATTTAACTTATTTTAGTAAAAATATTTAATTGATTAATATCTAAATATACTAATTATGTCAATCAGATGTAAAGACTTGTATTTATGTTAATCATGCATGTTAATCATATTAATCAATCTATACAAAAAATCAAAAGTAAGACTTGTTTACATAATATTAGATTAATTTGTTAAACTTAGACGTAAATTTATTTAGCTAGGCATTTAATTAATTAATCTATATATTTCTTTTTTTTACAGACTGTCACGATATCAGTAAAGACATTTATATTATTAATTATTTTTTTTTTTAGAATTTTGGACTACCACAATATCAGTTTGGTAAGGCATTTAGAGATTACTAATTATTTTTTTTTAAATTGGATGTTAGTAATTCTAAAAGAAGCTTACCATTCTAAGAAGGAATTCAATTTACCAGTTGATTTCTAAGGTTCAAAGAAGGTCAGTCTTAAAAAAAGAAAAAGAAAAAGAATGTTAATAACATTCTCAAAGAAGCCTACCCAACCCAAGAAGAAGGGAATTCACTTACCAGTAAATTCTTAAGGTCCAAAGAAGGCTGATTCTAAAAAAGAAAAGCAAAAAAAAAAGTTAGTAACATTTTCAAAAAAGCCCACCCTACCCAAGAAGAAAGGAATTCACTTATCAATAAATCCTTCAGATTCTAAGAAGATCAGTTCTAAAAAAATGAAGCAAAAAAAATGTTAGTAATGTTCTCAAAGAAGCTCTCCTAATCTAAGAAAAAGGGAATTCACTTACTGGTAAATTCTCATGAACTAAAAAAAACCAGTCCTAGAAAAAGAAGCAAAAAGAATATTAGTAATATTCTCAAAAAAGCTTACCCAACCTAAGAAGAAGGGAATTTACTTATTGTTAATTCTTAAAGTCCACAGAAGGCCGATCCTAAAAAAAAGAAAGAAAGAGAATATTAGTAATATTTTCAAAGAAGCTCACCTAATCCAAGAAGAAGGAAACTTACTCATTGATAATTCTCAAGATTCACAGAAAGCCAGTCCTAAAAAAAAGAAAGAAAATATTAGTAATATTCTCAAAGAAGCTTACCTAATCCAAAAAGAAGAGAACTTACTCACCAGTAATTTTTAAGGTCTAAAGAAGGCCAGTCCTAAAAAAGAAAAGGAAAGAAAATATTAGTAATATTCTCAAAGAAGCCCACCCAATCCAAGAAGAAGAAAACTCATTCACTAGTAATTCTCAAGATCTAAAAAAGACTGATTCTAAAAAAAAGAAAAAAAGAAAATATTAGTAATATTTTCAAAGAAACCCATCCAATCCAAGAAGAAGGGAACTCAATCACTAATAATTCTCAAAGTCCACAGAAGGTCAGTCCTAAAAAAGAAAAGGAGAACATTAATAACATTCTTAAAGAAGTCCATCCAATCCAAGAAGAAAAAACTCACTTATCAGTAATTTCTAAGATCTAAAAAAGGCCAGTTCTAAAAAAAAGAATAATAGAGAATATTAGTAATATTCTTAAAGAAGTTTCCAACTCAAAAATAAAGGAACTCACTTACTGGTAATTTCTAAAATCTAAAGAAGGCCAGTCCTAAAAAAGAGAAAAAAAGAGAATATTAGTAATGTTCTTAAAGAAGCTCACTTAATCTAAGAAAAAGGGAACTCACTTACTGGTAATTCTCAAAATCTAAAGAAGACTGGTTTTTAAAAGAGAAGGAAAGAGAACATTAGTAACATTCTCAAAAATGCTTATCTAACCTAAGAAGAAGAGAACTTACTTACTGATAATTCTCAAAATCTAAAGAAGGTCAGTCTTAAAAAGAAAAAGAAAGAGAATATCAGTAACATTTTTAAAAAAGCATACTTAACCCAAGAAGAAGAGAACTTACTTACCAATAATTCTCAAGATCTAAAGAAGGCTAGTCTTAAAAAAGAGAAGGAAAAGAATATTAATAATGTTCTCAAAAAAATCCATCCAAGTCAAAAAGAAGGTAACTCACTTACCAGTAATTCTTAAGATCCAAAGAAGACCAGTCCTAAAAAAGAGAAGAAAAAGAATATTAGTAACATTCTTAAAGAAGCCTACCCAAACTAAGAAGAAATTAAATTCACTTACTGGTAAGTTTTTCTAAAAATAATAAAATAAAATAAATGAAAAAAAACAATGAGAAAAACATATTTTAATTGGATTAATTATCGAGATACTTTTTATTTCTGCAAAGATTTATAGCAAAACTGTCTTCAATCTAAAATATCAAATAATATGCTGCAGTCAATTACAAAATAAGATTCAATTGGAGGTTACGGAGTTATTGGTTTTTAAAATTAAATATAAAAACATATAATAAAAAAAAATAATAATAAAAAATTAAAATAAAAATTGATTGAAATATAAAAAAAATTAATCAATGAAAGAAAAGAAAAAAAGAAAAAAAAGGAAAACAAATCGATTTTTCAAAAATTTTATTTAAAGAATTTTAACTCAAAATTTATTTAAATAGAATCTAAAGTATAAGAATAATCTTTTTATAGTTTTGGGGTCAAATTATTTCTCCTATACAAGCTTTTTTATATAAATAGATATAATTTTTAGTAAGATAAAGTTGAATTTTGTATTTATTTATTTTTTTTCTTTTCTTAATATAATTTATAGTAAGATAAAGCTCTAAATTTGTATTTTTTTTTTTTTTTTTTAAAACAATTTTTTTTTAAAAATCAACATTATGACTACTCAATTAATTGAAATTAAAAAAAATAAATCTTCTTTAATTTTAATGAAAGCAAAAAGTAATTGTACATTTTAACAGATACTTTACTTAATAAATAAATAAAAATAATATCATTATGTAATAATGGTAATTTAAGTGAGCTTTTTACTTCTAATTTTGTCTCTACCTCCATCTCTACTTCTACCTCTACCTTTACTTCTATATATATCTTAAACTCTGATTCTATCTCTACACCTATTTCTATCTCTACATCTGTTATTACAGATAAAAATGATCAAAAAACAATAAAAAAATATGAACAAAAAATTAAAAAATTAAATATTAGATTTGTAATTCTTTTAAACATTAAAAATAATATAAAAGGATTACAAAATTTAATTTCAAAATATAATAATAATATTAAAAAATATCCTATAAATAATTATTTTAAAATAAATAATAACACTAAAAATTGTTTTATGAGAAACTTAATACTAAACTTAATTATATTACAAATAATTTTAAAATATAATTAAAGATTCATTTTCTAACAATGAAAATTCATATCATACATATATAATATATGGAAGTTATATGATAATAAGGGGATATAATAATTATGTTATCTACTATTAAAGAAAATATTATTATACAGTTAACTCTTGTTATAATGAACTCTATATCTTAGACCTCAACTTTGCTATAAGGTTATAATGAAGATTTTAAGAGATTTGATTAGCCAATTTACTATAATAAGAGTATTTTTATTATATTTATTCAAAAAATTTGTTATAATAAGAGTTCGCTATATCAAAAGTTAACTATACAGCTAAATTTATATATATTTATATATTAGATCATTCTTTTAATTTTAAACAAATTAAAAGAAAAAGTAATGATCTATATAATTACTTTAAAAATAATATAAAATTTGATATGATAATAGATGTTGGATAAAAACATTTTTGAGAAGTATTAAAATCTGAAAAAACATTTGAATTTTATCTTCATTTAAAGAATATATTATTTTCATTTATTATAGATTTATAATATATAATTAAAAATTTAATTAAAATTAATTTTCTGAATTATATGATAATTTTATTATAGATTTTTCAGATATTAACATTAAAACTAATTTATCATTTTTTAAAAATTTTGCCATAAATTTAAGTATATTAGGAGAAAATAATAAATTAAATTTAATAAGATGAGGTACTACTGATCCTCATAAAGACAACAATAATTGTAAATATGCATTTTATATAATAGTTATTTTCGGGGATTTTGAAAGTAGAGATTTGGTTTTGAGTAAAATAGGTATTATAGTAGAGGTTAAATGTGGTTATATTATTTTATTAAGATTTGCTCTTTTAGAACATTTTAATTTAAATGTTTTAAAAAATAGATTTTTGATAGTTTATTATTTAAGAAAATCATTTTATAATAAAATTTAAAATTGATAATTTAAATTAATAAAATAAATTTGAATTTTTAACTATTATAAAGTATTTTAAATATTATAATGTATAAATTTATAGTTTTAAAATATTAATTTATTAATAATATATTTTAAGTCAACTTAAGTCGAGTCAAGTTTGAGTTGAGTTTAAATTAAGTTGAGTTAAATATTTAACTCGACTTGAATTTGATTTGACTCACAAATTATCAAGTCAAAAAAATATAAACTCAACTTGATTTAAATTTGTCTTAACTTATCTGACTCATGAGTTAACTTAACTCATCTAAAACTCTAGTAATATAATAAAAGTATTTATTTTCATTATAGATAATTTATATAATAATTATAAAAAAAATAAAATATCATGTAAAAGATTATGCAAAATTATTCATAAATATTTGGTAATATATATAAAGTTGTATTAGAAATTATTTACAGATACCGAGTAATAAAATTAAAGGTAAATACTATTGATTATTAATTCTAAACAAAAATCTTTAATTAATACCTAATTTTTTTTAATTTATTACTAAATATTAATAACTGAGTTTTGTCAAGAAATTATAATGATATTTTCAGAATATTCTTTAAATCATTGTAAAATACTTAAGGTTTACATGCTTTATTATTATATAATTCTATTAATTTAACTTTATAGTTCAATAAATGAAATATCAATAGAAACATATGAAACTTTGCATAAAAAAAGCATTAAAATACTATTCTGAATGACAAACAAAAGTAATTATATTTTATAAATATTAAATACAATAATGTTATATAATCTACCATTTACATCATAATCTATTTTAATTATTATGATTAATTTTAAATTTAATATAATAGGTACGATATCAATATTTAACTTCAAAACAAAAAAAATCTATAATAAAAAGATCTAATAAGTTTGAAATCTTTTATGAGAGTTCAAATTTATTAAAATTGAAAAATTAATTTCTGAAATAAGAAAGATACCAATATCTTTCATCTATATAAAGAAAGGATTGATAATCATTATGTGAGTTTTAAAGAGATTTTGATGAAAAATGAGTTAGGATATGATTATGAATCTGGATATTTTAAAATATATTCTAGTATAACTATTGAATCAACTGATATTATTCAAACTGCAGTAATTTTTTATAGTAATAAATAGTTTAGTGATATAGAAGTCTCTTCTAATGAAGCTACATGCTATGTAAAGGTATATATGTTTAAAAATTTTTATTAAGATTTTTGTTTTGAAGTTAAATATTGATATCGTACCTATTATATTAAATTTAAAATTAATCATAATAATTAAAATAGATTATGATGTAAATGGTAGATTATATAACATTATTGTATTTAATATTTATAAAATATAATTACTTTTGTTTGTCATTCAGAATAGTATTTTAATGCTTTTTTTATGCAAAGTTTCATATGTTTCTATTGATATTTCATTTATTGAACTATAAAGTTAAATTAATAGAATTATATAATAATAAAGCATGTAAACCTTAAGTATTTTACAATGATTTAAAGAATATTCTGAAAATATCATTATAATTTCTTGACAAAACTCAGTTATTAATATTTAGTAATAAATTAAAAAAAATTAGGTATTAATTAAAGATTTTTGTTTAGAATTAATAATCAATAGTATTTACCTTTAATTTTATTACTCGGTATCTGTAAATAATTTCTAATACAACTTTATATATATTACCAAATATTTATGAATAATTTTGCATAATCTTTTACATGATATTTTATTTTTTTTATAATTATTATATAAATTATCTATAATGAAAATAAATACTTTTATTATATTACTAGAGTTTTAGATGAGTTAAGTTAACTCATGAGTCAGATAAGTTAAGACAAATTTAAATCAAGTTGAGTTTATATTTTTTTGACTTGATAATTTGTGAGTCAAATCAAATTCAAGTCGAGTTAAATATTTAACTCAACTTAATTTAAACTCAACTCAAACTTGACTCGACTTAAGTTGACTTAAAATATATTATTAATAAATTAATATTTTAAAACTATAAATTTATACATTATAATATTTAAAATACTTTATAATAGTTAAAAATTCAAATTTATTTTATTAATTTAAATTATCAATTTTAAATTTTATTATAAAATGATTTTCTTAAATAATAAACTATCAAAAATCTATTTTTTAAAACATTTAAATTAAAATGTTCTAAAAGAGCAAATCTTAATAAAATAATATAACCACATTTAACCTCTACTATAATACCTATTTTACTCAAAACCAAATCTCTACTTTCAAAATCCCCGAAAATAACTATTATATAAAATGCATATTTACAATTATTGTTGTCTTTATGAGGATCAGTAGTACCTCATCTTATTAAATTTAATTTATTATTTTCTCCTAATATACTTAAATTTATGGCAAAATTTTTAAAAAATGATAAATTAGTTTTAATGTTAATATCTGAAAAATCTATAATAAAATTATCATATAATTCAGAAAATTAATTTTAATTAAATTTTTAATTATATATTATAAATCTATAATAAATGAAAATAATATATTCTTTAAATGAAGATAAAATTCAAATGTTTTTTCAGATTTTAATACTTCTCAAAAATGTTTTTATCCAACATCTATTATCATATCAAATTTTATATTATTTTTAAAGTAATTATATAGATCATTACTTTTTCTTTTAATTTGTTTAAAATTAAAAGAATGATCTAATATATAAATATATATAAATTTAGCTGTATAGTTAACTTTTGATATAGCGAACTCTTATTATAACAAATTTTTTGAATAAATATAATAAAAATACTCTTATTATAGTAAATTGGCTAATCAAATCTCTTAAAATCTTCATTATAACCTTATAGCAAAGTTGAGGTCTAAGATATAGAGTTCATTATAACAAGAGTTAACTGTATAATAATATTTTCTTTAATAGTAGATAACATAATTATTATATCCCCTTATTATCATATAACTTCCATATATTATATATGTATGATATGAATTTTCATTGTTAGAAAATGAATCTTTAATTATATTTTAAAATTATTTGTAATATAATTAAGTTTAGTATTAAGTTTCTCATAAAACAATTTTTAGTGTTATTATTTATTTTAAAATAATTATTTATAGGATATTTTTTAATATTATTATTATATTTTGAAATTAAATTTTGTAATCCTTTTATATTATTTTTAATGTTTAAAAGAATTACAAATCTAATATTTAATTTTTTAATTTTTTGTTCATATTTTTTTATTGTTTTTTGATCATTTTTATCTGTAATAACAGATGTAGAGATAGAAATAGGTGTAGAGATAGAATCAGAGTTTAAGATATATATAGAAGTAAAGGTAGAGGTAGAAGTAGAGATGGAGGTAGAGACAAAATTAGAAGTAAAAAGCTCACTTAAATTACCATTATTACATAATGATATTATTTTTATTTATTTATTAAGTAAAGTATCTGTTAAAATGTACAATTACTTTTTGCTTTCATTAAAATTAAAGAAGATTTATTTTTTTTAATTTCAATTAATTGAGTAGTCATAATGTTGATTTTTAAAAAAAAATTGTTTTAAAAAAAAAAAAAAAAAATACAAATTTAGAGCTTTATCTTACTATAAATTATATTAAGAAAAGAAAAAAAATAAATAAATACAAAATTCAACTTTATCTTACTAAAAATTATATCTATTTATATAAAAAAGCTTGTATAGGAGAAATAATTTGACCCCAAAACTATAAAAAGATTATTCTTATACTTTAGATTCTATTTAAATAAATTTTGAGTTAAAATTCTTTAAATAAAATTTTTGAAAAATCGATTTGTTTTCCTTTTTTTTCTTTTTTTCTTTTCTTTCATTGATTAATTTTTTTTATATTTCAATCAATTTTTATTTTAATTTTTTATTATTATTTTTTTTTATTATATGTTTTTATATTTAATTTTAAAAACCAATAACTCCGTAACCTCCAATTGAATCTTATTTTGTAATTGACTGCAGCATATTATTTGATATTTTAGATTGAAGACAGTTTTGCTATAAATCTTTGCAGAAATAAAAAGTATCTCGATAATTAATCCAATTAAAATATGTTTTTCTCATTGTTTTTTTTCATTTATTTTATTTTATTATTTTTAGAAAAACTTACCAGTAAGTGAATTTAATTTCTTCTTAGTTTGGGTAGGCTTCTTTAAGAATGTTACTAATATTCTTTTTCTTCTCTTTTTTAGGACTGGTCTTCTTTGGATCTTAAGAATTACTGGTAAGTGAGTTACCTTCTTTTTGACTTGGATGGATTTTTTTGAGAACATTATTAATATTCTTTTCCTTCTCTTTTTTAAGACTAGCCTTCTTTAGATCTTGAGAATTATTGGTAAGTAAGTTCTCTTCTTCTTGGGTTAAGTATGCTTTTTTAAAAATGTTACTGATATTCTCTTTCTTTTTCTTTTTAAGACTGACCTTCTTTAGATTTTGAGAATTATCAGTAAGTAAGTTCTCTTCTTCTTAGGTTAGATAAGCATTTTTGAGAATGTTACTAATGTTCTCTTTCCTTCTCTTTTAAAAACCAGTCTTCTTTAGATTTTGAGAATTACCAGTAAGTGAGTTCCCTTTTTCTTAGATTAAGTGAGCTTCTTTAAGAACATTACTAATATTCTCTTTTTTTCTCTTTTTTAGGACTGGCCTTCTTTAGATTTTAGAAATTACCAGTAAGTGAGTTCCTTTATTTTTGAGTTGGAAACTTCTTTAAGAATATTACTAATATTCTCTATTATTCTTTTTTTTAGAACTGGCCTTTTTTAGATCTTAGAAATTACTGATAAGTGAGTTTTTTCTTCTTGGATTGGATGGACTTCTTTAAGAATGTTATTAATGTTCTCCTTTTCTTTTTTAGGACTGACCTTCTGTGGACTTTGAGAATTATTAGTGATTGAGTTCCCTTCTTCTTGGATTGGATGGGTTTCTTTGAAAATATTACTAATATTTTCTTTTTTTCTTTTTTTTAGAATCAGTCTTTTTTAGATCTTGAGAATTACTAGTGAATGAGTTTTCTTCTTCTTGGATTGGGTGGGCTTCTTTGAGAATATTACTAATATTTTCTTTCCTTTTCTTTTTTAGGACTGGCCTTCTTTAGACCTTAAAAATTACTGGTGAGTAAGTTCTCTTCTTTTTGGATTAGGTAAGCTTCTTTGAGAATATTACTAATATTTTCTTTCTTTTTTTTAGGACTGGCTTTCTGTGAATCTTGAGAATTATCAATGAGTAAGTTTCCTTCTTCTTGGATTAGGTGAGCTTCTTTGAAAATATTACTAATATTCTCTTTCTTTCTTTTTTTTAGGATCGGCCTTCTGTGGACTTTAAGAATTAACAATAAGTAAATTCCCTTCTTCTTAGGTTGGGTAAGCTTTTTTGAGAATATTACTAATATTCTTTTTGCTTCTTTTTCTAGGACTGGTTTTTTTTAGTTCATGAGAATTTACCAGTAAGTGAATTCCCTTTTTCTTAGATTAGGAGAGCTTCTTTGAGAACATTACTAACATTTTTTTTGCTTCATTTTTTTAGAACTGATCTTCTTAGAATCTGAAGGATTTATTGATAAGTGAATTCCTTTCTTCTTGGGTAGGGTGGGCTTTTTTGAAAATGTTACTAACTTTTTTTTTTGCTTTTCTTTTTTAGAATCAGCCTTCTTTGGACCTTAAGAATTTACTGGTAAGTGAATTCCCTTCTTCTTGGGTTGGGTAGGCTTCTTTGAGAATGTTATTAACATTCTTTTTCTTTTTCTTTTTTTAAGACTGACCTTCTTTGAACCTTAGAAATCAACTGGTAAATTGAATTCCTTCTTAGAATGGTAAGCTTCTTTTAGAATTACTAACATCCAATTTAAAAAAAAATAATTAGTAATCTCTAAATGCCTTACCAAACTGATATTGTGGTAGTCCAAAATTCTAAAAAAAAAAATAATTAATAATATAAATGTCTTTACTGATATCGTGACAGTCTGTAAAAAAAAGAAATATATAGATTAATTAATTAAATGCCTAGCTAAATAAATTTACGTCTAAGTTTAACAAATTAATCTAATATTATGTAAACAAGTCTTACTTTTGATTTTTTGTATAGATTGATTAATATGATTAACATGCATGATTAACATAAATACAAGTCTTTACATCTGATTGACATAATTAGTATATTTAGATATTAATCAATTAAATATTTTTACTAAAATAAGTTAAATTTTAGTGGAAAACTATTTTAAAGAAAATATAAAAATTCTTTATTTTGTACTTTTTTTTAAATAAATAATTTTGTATTTTTTTTTTATGATTTTGATTTAATAAAATAATATATAAAATTTATAATATAATACAAATACCCAACGTCTAAAAATAAATACACTATGTTCTTGTTACCCATTCTCTGATACTTAACAAAAAGGAGTTTTTAGCATGCTTTGTGAGAAAGATGTCAAAAAAAAAGATTATTATTTTGGGAGATGAAACTGTCTAGTTGCATCATAACTGGGTTCAATAATTTGGTTATCCGGATTTTATCAAGGTGATAAGCATATCCATCTTTATAAACTTTGTCTTTCTTATTATTAAATATATTAATCGATGTTTTGATTAAGCATTCGTAACATTTCTCATATTGGTATGGATCCTTTAGTAACGGAATAACAGCACTGGTTCTCGTAAATCTACAATAACACACGTTTGCCAACTACAATTCCCTCGGAAGATCATATAATTTTCTCTCTACTGATGAATTTCGATGAAATCAATAGATTTCTTGATTTGAGAAACATAGTGTTATTGCAAATGTCAATGAGTATTGCATATTATCCAACCACTTGAACACTGCGAGAAAAATGGTTTCATATTTCTGTAATTTTTAGACATAATGGATGAATGCATGGGGAAGTAGATGTGTACTATAATCTAAAATCATTGGATTGACCATGGGAAAGGATCTATTTAAAATAGAAATATAAAAATGCAAGTAGCTTTTATAAGTAAGTGTTGGATGTTACACTTACCTTGATATGGATATATCAACATCAGCGATACGATAATATTAAAGAAGAACTTTGAAGTAGAGAAGAAAATAACGAGATTACTTCCAATATTATAGGAAGCTAAACTGAATTTTCAAGACTTGTTCGAATAATGATGTAATGAAGGCATAAAAAAGCTTGATCTTTCAAATTAAGGATGTAATATACTACTTAATCGACATGAAACGAAATCATACTCGTAATCCTGTCAAAAATTCAAAACTCACATAAATTTAACATTTCTTTATAAACGAACTAATATAATAATATGGTAGTAATTGTTGATCTATTTCTTATATTCATTATATTTGTTATTTAGTCAAGTTATTATATTTCTTATATTTATTATTATTATTATATTTATCATTTATATTTTATTAGTTATATTTTATTATTAGCATTTTAACTTGTATAAATATCATGTATATTTCCCTTGAGTTAAAAGATAACTCGAGATAGTGTTTTAGGATAAACCAAGAATTCAATAAAAGGAATCATATTAATTCATTTGCTATTACTTTTGTCGTATCTTCACATAGGCGATTGTGATAAAAGTATTGTATTTAATTTGACTTATTGAATTAATGTGAATCGTTTTCTTTTACAGTTACCAAGCCAACACCGTTAATTTTTTTTTTTAAAAAAAAAGTTACCTTTCCATAATTCAAAATACAAACCGTAATTTTACACAAAAAGAAGCTTTTATATATTTACAACTTGTTTCCTATAATAAATAAAGCATGTGGAACGAACTTTATTAATCTTGTTTACAATTTGACAAAGAAAAAATATTATGCAATATTTTTTTTTACCTTCAAGAAATAAATACTATGTTCACGGTATGCTATTATTTAAAATTACATCATTCGTAAGTTTCAATTCGTTAATTCAAAAATAAAAATAATGTTTATATTTGAATACATATACCATTGCGTCGCTGCATCAATCATTTATAATGGACGTCCGGTACGTAAGCTTTTGAAGTTTCCGGCTTTTAATGGAAAAAGTACTATAATTGTTTGATAACAATACATTTTTGTCAGAAAAAATTCATATCGAACACGACCACTACTATATTACATACGAGAGAATTTCAATACACAGATTATTTTATGTTACTTCAGATAAACAACTCGAATTAACATTTAAAGTACAAGGCTAGTAATCATGTTACACAAAATTTCCTAATTTGTTAATTGCTGCAATTATTTTCATTTGAAAAATTTGTACATTTTATAGCCATAATAATTAAGCAGCTTGTTATAATATATATTATTGGAACATCAAGCACTTGGAAAAACAAGCATTATGACCGTATTCATGCATGTGAATAAATAATAATCACGCAAGCAAAAAAAACAAAAGCGGATGTATACTAAAATTATGGAGGATAAATATTGAAGGTATGTAGATTTTAACTTTCGGTATGCACAAAATTCAGCAGGAATTAATAAACGGAATTAATTTAACTTATTCTATATTTAGCATTTGTATATAGGGTTTCATTGAACAGAAGCGATATTTATGTGCGATATTACATCAAAATGAAACTTTATTTAAGTATGCATGTTAATAAATTATAAAGATAAAGCAAATACATTTTTTTATTTATAA
>CAJVPQ010002056.1:0-15257 GCA_910591825.1 Funneliformis caledonium
AAATAAATAAATAAATAAATATAACATACTTTGCCATTTGAATAAGAAATTGCTGACAATATTCAATAATATCGGCTCTTTCATATCCATCAATATATATTCCTTTATGATATCTTTTATATCGAAAACCCATTTTATAAAACCAATGTTGAGCTGTAGTTTTTCTAATAAATAAATAAAAAATAATTAATATATTTTAAATAAAATTATAATAAATAAAAAAAAAATTTACATACGCAATTTTAGTTTTACGATTAATATCTAATTTTAGAAATATAAAATTTGATACATAATTCACAAAATCTGATAAATAAAATTCAAATTTATTTATTCATAAATAGTTAATGATTTTATGACGAATATCTTTATCATCAAGAAAGCTTTTGACTTTAATATGTTTTTCGCGTATTGAGATAGGGATTTCTTATTTTTATGCTAACATACAAGTCTATTCTCAGAGTTGATGGGTAAAATATTTATTTTTTCCTAATTTTTATGCAACAAAAAGGTTGGCTTCCATTTTTCTGATGTTTAATTGACAACGTCAACAATATTGAAGTATAACTTCTAATAACCATTTTTATTCAGATGGTAAAATTTCATCTTGAAGTTTTTTTTCTATAAAAGGGATTAGATTTTTTAACTCAATTTTATCATCAGAGTCACTTTCTATTTCTGATTCTGTAGCTGATGAATTGATTGTATTAATATTATAGATAATATCTTAAGTTTTATTGTGACCTTCTAATTCATTTAGTTGAGCATTATCTGTTTAATTTTATACAGAAAGAAAAAACTTTGTGATAGTATTGCTATTTTTTACAGCCATTTTTTTTGCAGCACTTTCTTTCTTTTTTTAGTTCAGATACTGTTACCCATGTATCAAAATGGCTGTTTTGAAGGTTTAATATTTTTAAACCATGAAAAAGTTTTTTTAATACATCTTCAGATTCATTATTAAGTTCGAAGTCTGTCCATACAATTTCATCATCAGAAGATATTTCAGAATCTTCTTCAAAAGAGGAGGAATCTTCAACAATAAATGGCTTATTTTTTGAAAATATGTTTAATTGTATTAAATGATTTTTTTGTCTTGACCGACGTCCTATTAGGAGGAGTAAATCAAAATTTGATTTACATTTCTTTTATTTTTTATACATGTAAAATGATATTCTAATGAGAATTTTTAATGTAAATTAGTCTAAATTAATCACTTTACGAATTGGCCGACCAGTAAAATTTTTCATATTTTATAAAATTAGCATTAGAAAATAAAAAATAAAAAAAAACATTTAGTTGCAAAAAAAATATCTTTATTTGCTGAGATTAAATCAATTAAATCTCAATATAGTTTAGTTTAGAGTTTAAAAAATGTCAATGTTAAAATTTACACGTGATCACGAATGCTAAATTGACCAATCATATCCACCTACTTTGGATGCTAAATTTACCACGACATATAGAAATAGGCCGTTTTCAAGTACCTATTTCTCTTGAACTAATGATCGAATTTTAAAAATCTCTTCATTAATTTAAATTATAGGTTACAAATAATATAATAATGAAGAGATTTTATTTAAAAATTAAAAATTTATTTTTTAATAACAAATTAAATTTTGCTTACAAAACTTGTCATGTCTAGACGCTATGAGCTAATATAACTAAAATGAAATCAGATATAATGCGAGACTAGCTACCTAATCCCATTTGATTTATAATTGACTATATTACATTTTGAGCTAAGGATAGTGTAGTTGAGTTAAGTAAGAAAGCATTATATCAGAAGTATCTTGAATAATATGAAGAGGATGGCGAAAAGCCATTTTCTAATAACATTGCTGGAAAGAAATTCTCAGATATTGGTATTGAAAGCAAACAAGCATGAACAGGTAGTGAAAAAAGGGAATGACAATACATTCTCGACTATTTCAAGATCGTAGCTAAGCTTCGTGAATCTGGTCTAGGAGATATGAAAGAATTTTCTGATATACCTGAGTTTACTAAAGCAAACTTCCCTCAGCTCGCCTTACTTGAAAATGAGATAACAGACATACTCATATTCAATGTATCAGAAATTATTTTCTGAAAAATAAAAAAAACTGAAGCTCCAGTTATCTCAACATCTGGGACATTTGAAACTACTAAGGCTTCTGAATCAGTAATTAATAAACCTGAAATCAGTAAACCTCTCAAGCCTATTGAACATATCAGTAATATGTTAAAAGCATTCAAAACCAGTAATAATGAAATATTATTTACAAGAATCCATTGAGAAGAGCGTTTCAGAAAATAGGCTATCGATCATAATGAAGATCCTAATAAGTTTATGACAATTACAGAAAAAAATGTCAACTTATCTCAAGAGTATCAAGACAGGATGATGGCAGATGCAGAAGTCATTGAATTTGCTAGAGAAAATAAGATAAACCTGAATGATTTATTTTACATGACTAGAAGGGAAAGGTTAATAAGCAAAGAAATATATCTCCAGGAGTTTAAAGATGTGAGAAAACTCTGAAAGTATATTTATGATGATAAGGAATGGCAAAAAAAATATAAGCATACTTCAGGAAAATGGTATGCTTTGGTAAAGAGCGAATAAGAAACCAGTTATAAAAAAGGTGTTTGGGTAAAAGAGTCTTTATATTCTTTACACTTAGGCGATATAAAATTCTAAATTATTATAATTCCATGGCTATGTATTTTTTTTTCATATATCCTACTATTTACAATTTTTAAAAGATATTCCAGCCAAAGCTTAAAGAGCCTACAATAAGTTATAATATTATTTTTACTTACTAACTATAGGGTATTGAAATTATAGAATAAATTTTTCAAATTGAACTTTATCCCACATAATATAATCTAAATACTACAGATTAATTTAACTACTACAATATATTCTATATATATCACTTCATGTCTGCTATTATAACTAAGTTCGTTACAGATCACAAATTTACCAATAAGATGAGTCTTGAAGAGTTTAGCTAATATGTGCCAGAAATACTTGAGCTCTTGACAACTGGTGTACCAAAGGTAGATAAAGAAAAAAGATGCCAGACTCGTGATCATCTTCAAAAAGGATATAAGTTTAGTAAAGAATAGGCATATGCATTAATTCCTCACAAGAGAGTTAAGTGAAGTAAAAGTCAAGTACCTTCCAAAGAAGGGGATGGGTCAGAGGTTGGAGAAGTAAATATATGTCAAGTTTCTAATAGTGCTTATTCTGAGGAGACTATTAAAGTAACGGCTTAGCGTATTGTTCAGAATAATCTTAGTGAAAGAGATGTAAAAGTGATATTTAGAATCTTAGTCGAAACTGCTTCTGATCCTGTCATCGTCTTATTACGTCTTTTCAGACTTCAAAGAGAATTGCGAATCCTTAATGTTTCAGAAAAAATAATCTCTGCTATCAAGATTCTGGAGATAATCAGAGCATCTAATAAAATCCAACAGAAACGTACTAAGCTTCTCGTTAGAATCGGTTAAGGAATTGCTAGATTTGTATGTTGTGTCTAATACACCAAATAAACAGGCCCTAGCTGATGTAATGATTATACTCTGTATCCGCTCTGCTGAAATTAAAAACTTGCACATAGCAAATGGGGGTGTAACTGGATACAAAAAAAAACAGGGGCACAAGACATTCCATGAGTATTTAGATCACTGGAAAAGAATGAGAAGCAGGCAAGACAATTGCTTACATGGATTCAGAAAGCAATTTCTTCTGGATAGTTAAGAGATTCTGGAAAGCCTGGATCTGTATACTTAAGTTCATTTCTGAAAAAAGATGAATATATTCCTAAACCTTATGAGCCACTACTCCCTAGTTCTTTGCACAAATTAGGGGCGGTGTTTGCTTCTGTAGTACATGGGCCTAAAAATCCATCAAAAGCCAATATTTATACCAGTGAAGCACTTCACCACAGTCCTGACAATCATACTTCTCTATCTGATAGATATACTATAGTTAATTTTAGAAGGAGGGCAACCTTATGATCAAGCAAAACGATTCTGGATTTCTGATGAAAACTAATCATATATATGTGTTAGAGGGACCCTAGAGGGATTGAGTCGGGAGGGTTAGCTTTGCTAATCTGATATCATTTATTAATTTTATTTTTTCACGAAAAATTTCTCCCTCAATCAATTTTCAATCTAATAATAAATTAATAAAATGATTCCCCTTACAGACATCTCCCTATTTACACTCTTCTGTGCCGTAATAATAATCTACGAAATGATATCCTGGGAAGTTATAACATAACCATTGAGAATCTCCAACCTATTTTTTCAGGAAATGTATTCGTATATATAATTTTTGCTGGAGTATTTTTCTTTGAATTTATTTTATTTTTTACCGTGAAGAGTTATAAAGCTAGCTTGATTTCGTATAATTAATCGTGTTTCATTTTACATCTGTATTTTCATCAGTGTGATTCGTCGCTATATATGATATTAATATTTTTTCTTGAAAAAGGTGATCAGCGTTACAAATTGTAACGTGCACATGATTTTTTGAATAAATCTTATAAAAAAGTTCAAGAAATGCAACACGAAAAATACGAATTTTTTCATAGAAGTGACCCAAATAATTTAGCAAGAGCGGGATCTACTCAAGAAAGAATTTTGCGAAGAAAACTGGATTGTTTTAAGGTATGTTTGGTATTACGAAGACCCATATATAGTTAAGTTTTTCTGGAACATTATCGAGAATTGGGTCTTATTGTAATTGTTGTGGTTAAGCGAATTTTATTAATTATCAAGAGAATACTGAACAAAACATAATTGCATAGAGCAAAACGTGAATCTACTAGATCAAAAGAAATATCCTCTACATAGTCTAACTATCAGATTCCCGAAATAATATACTAATATTTTAACCTCAACACGAAATAATCAAGTCTATTCATATTGATCCCTTAATGATGCTAATTTTTTTGCGATGCCAACTTCAGAATATCGGCTCACCTTTCTTTTCTTTCTATGCCCGATCAATTCATTTCGTGTTGAATTAATACATAGCTATATTTACAAAAAATGCCATTGTTAATTTGATGAGCACATAAAATGCAGATAGATAATGAAAACATGTAAGTACTTACAGCCCATTTGACTATTTCCTCATATAACCACACAAAGTTTGGCATATCAACCCAGTTTTTCGGTAGGCAGAAATGATCAACCTCGAATAACCTATGTACACCTGAAATTGAATTATTAACTTTCTCATTATATGAAGCGTTTTAATATAAATTTATGTAATGCATACTTCTAAAATCCATCATTGTTAGTGACAATTCAGTTTTGAATGCAGTTAAACCATAAACTCTTAAGACTTTAAAAAGTTGTCGGCATGTATCAGCTTATTCTATGACAATATTATTATATAATACTGCTATGCTACTTGCATTCTTGATATCATCATCCATGCTTTTTTTCTGCAGTACACCCAGTCTAGCTCCTTCACCACAAACTATAGGGTAGTTTACCACGTCATTGAGAAATCCTACTCCATCGGCCTGTATTCTAGTTTCAAGACCTTTCAGAGGAATTTCACCACTATATAATATGAAAGCGTTTTATTAATAATATAATTTATGTAGATAAACGTAGGTTCAAAGCTACTTACAATATGTAATTAACCTTGGCAAAATTCCACAATGCTGAATCAATTATAAGGTGTACAAACTGATTAAGATGCAGTTTCTCCAGGATTGTAATATCCCTCAACGGATTAAGATCCTCCAATGAAAACGCTTTTAAACTAAAATGAATAAAAAATAGATAGTAAATTGGATAAATATTACTATAATAAGTTGCGTAAGTTCTCTCTTGCCCTTACAATTTGGGTAAAGTTTCTTGTATTAATTTTTTAATATTCTTTAAGTGTTCTGAATCACATCTATTAAAATCCATATTGTTGATAGCATTATCCCAGCCCTGCGCAGTGAAATCTTCATTGAAAAATGACGTAAGATATTCGTGGATATCATCAGTAATATAGTTATCAATTTCGTCAAAAACTTCGTGCAAAATGGTTTTTTGAAGTTCCAAATCCAGAAATAATGAAAATTTTGATTTTGGACGTAGGTCCATTATAGATGTCTTAGGAAATTGACTTAAAAAGATTTTTGTAACTTCATTTATGACAGATGAAACTTGAATCGAGTCTTCAAGGATATCCTTAACACACATCATCTATGAAAATAGAAAAATCATTATTTTTCCTAAAATATCAACAAAAAATATTACCAGAGACGAATTTTACTAACACTACTTTCATCAGCAACTACATCTTCGCCTTCATTTTCTTCCTGTTTATTTTCTTCCTGTTTGTTTTCTTATTCATTTTCAGAGCCCTGATGTCATGATCATTATTCAGAGACTGGAGTATATCAAGAGATCTCAATAAAATTATCCGATTGGTTTATTTTATTAAATAATTAATACCTACTCTTGCAAATTTTTCGGTAGTCTTTCCTGTCATGGCCGTTTTGTCAGTAACAACACTTAATTCAACATTGACTTTATATCGACCCTATGATAATACATCAAAAGTTTATCATTAATCGTAAAATACACACAATAGATAGGCATTACTAACCTCAGCAAATTTTAAGTCCTGATTTCAAGGAAATTTAATATATCTTTTCGTTTTAGAGATCTTGGCAGGTTTTCAAGAAGCTTGATAGCCTTATTTTTTGCCGTCAGCCGAAGACTATGATTCGATAAAATTTTTAGCTGTTCCTCTAAAGAGTTTTGAATATCATTTAAATTTTCACTTGTAAAGTTAACGTTATCTGATATGTAGCGTAGGACTTCCAATACATTCCACTTTAAGAAATCGTTCAACTGAAAGTAATTTCTAATATGATTTTCAAAATTCATCTAGGGTATATAATAATTATAGTTAGCATTGACAAAAGAAAGCAAGACGAACAGGCACAAGATACTGGCTTAATGTAATGCTTCTGGTAGAGAGCGGGAGGAGTGATCTACAATGAGGATTGTTTGAGACAATGAGTCAAAGAGGGTACCTCCGCAACTCTCCTACCAAGCATCAGCTACAGAGAGTTACATAACGCAAGTGTTAAGCTTTGCTCTGCAGGTGTAGGAAGTATTACATCCAATATACTAGAGACAAGAACGGAGGCGTGATCTATAATGAGGTAAGTTCAGCGAATGAACAAAGGGTCAAAGAGGATAGCCTATGCCTTGCTCTAAACAACAACCGCAGGAATTAACTAGATAGTAAGGTAATCTCACTCTGCCATACAGGTGTCAGATATTGTGGGTCGTCAGAAATAATCTGATTTCAACTTGCCTTAATAATAGTGGTGAAAAAAAAAGATTTTTGTTGATCAATTTCACGTCAATCAGTTTAATGGAAGATAACGATCACATGTCACTATGGTTAAAAATATTTTATAAATGTAGTGTTTTACTCTATAAAAATTTTTCACGAATGCGCATTGTTAAGGTAATATTCGCATACTGGGTTCAATCAAATTCTGCAATCAGAAATAATGATTAATATTCTTTATTTTAGTCGAAAGCTCCGAACATGCAATTAAGGTATGAATACTTTATTTGCGACAATGTATTCCAATGAACCGCCTTCTGGGCTTACAAACTTATGACCACTCTTTCGTACAGATTTCTGAGAAATTTATTAACACTGCAATATATACTTTCAACCTTCTTCTCTAGAGTTCGAAAAAGATAAATCCAGATAACGGACAACACATTGAGAATTGCATGCTTCGTATAAACGTTTTTATTCTATCCAGAATGTGATAACAAATAAAACTGGATCATAATTAATGTTGTAGTTTAGATGATTTAGATATGTGGAGAATTTATAGTGTAGATACTAGTATGTAACCATAGATAGATTTGATTCTTTTGATTAATTTTTACAATAAATAAAACAAAGAATGTTAATGCGATTTTTACGAATATTTTTTCGTGCGATTATCCTTTTGAATATATCCTATTTTGTAATAAAACAATGTCGAACGATCAATTAACAATTATTACCTTGAGAGAATTAAACTCTAGGCTTGCATCCGAGATTACTGAACTTAGAAAGGAGAATGCTGAAATTCCTGAAATTAGAAAAAAATTTTCTGAAGTTGAGGTCGAGAACAATGCTGAGAACGTAAAATTAAAACAAGCTTTGGAAGAACATGAATCCAGATTTGCAAAACTGGAGCAGAACGATAAAGATGCTGCTGTTGAAAATGCTGAGCTTAAAGCTAGAGTTGCGAAATTAGAACAGAAGCAATCGAAAACTGATGAAAAGAACAACTTTATTGTTAAATCAGATGATGATGCCAAGGGAATCAATCAATCTTCAGTTAATACCACCTCTACCAAAATAAAAAATTCTAATGATACTTCAGCATCTAATATAGTTGATTATACTTCAAATTCTGATGTTGCTCCTGAACGAATAGAAAATAGTTCTGATAACACACCCGATTCTGATCCAAACCAGGAAAAGGATAGCCGATCTTTCACATCTCCTATTCCTATAGGAACTTTATCATCGGAAGAGAAAGAAATTAATGAATTTTTGGAATTACAGGAAAAGGAGAGGGTTAGTAATATGACAAGAGAAAGAAATAGGGAAAAGAAGATTTGCCGAAGGCAACGATTAGTACGAAAAACATCTTCCTCTTTGATATACAAAATGCAATTTCTACTGAGATAAATCCTATTATTGAAATTACCCATGATCATAAAACTACCCGATTAGAATCAATGCCTACTGATCAAACACAAAATACCGGAATCAAAATTCCATACAACAAAAGAGTAGAGCAAGTCTTAAGACACGATCTATCTGTATTCATTAAAGAAAATATTAATAATAAAGTTAGTGAAGTATTTGATATACAAATTCCTGAATTCTCGCTAGAAGTAATTATAACAGGATCTAGCAAAATTACAGCACAAAATATAGCCGATTTATTTGTTATAACAATGAAAGTTAGACAAAAAGAGATTTTATGCTGGTATTGTTACTATAAAGCATATGAGGATCGAACTGAAGACATTAAACGTGTAAATAAAATTGATGATCAATCAGCAAGAACATTGGTATATAATGAGATAAAAGCACTTCTCCCAGATATCACTGATGTAAACTTGCGTCAGAGAACATTCAGAGTAAAAAAGATTTATACGTTACTTGTGGGAATAGGAATAGAAAAAATCCAAGCAATAATATGTAATGCAAGTGCAATCTCGAGTTTAACTGACAATCAGATTCAAGATATTATAATTTGTTTTCCTAAAAAATTTATTAGAATAGATGACTCTTCGGTTAAATGCCAAAAAATGATCGGTGTTATAAATTATAACGCGTATGTGACTGAATCTTTCGATCAGACTAATGCATTGGAGACGGTTTCAGCAATGCAGGCTGAGGTAAGCATTCCAACTGCACCTATCCTATTAGCCCATGTCTCTGCGAAACACCTTAACGGTAATTTTTCTGATAATTCCAAGAAAGAGGCGTGGTTTGATGAAGATATGTTTTTCAATGAGACGAATCCCACTAAAGTGAACACTGTCTCTTCAGCCAGGGCCAGATAATACGCATGATGGTGACTCCAATTCATGTAATGATGACTCTGATTCTAATGATTCTAAAGAGGAGATGCAAGACAATTCGGATGATGATGGATATAATGGATACGGTGGATATAATGAATATGGTGAATATGATAAAGGTTATTACTATCGTGACAGAAGATATAAAATAAAACCTTATCAATGATGAGTCCTATTATCTTTCCGGTAACCGTCTAGAGAAATTATTACATACTTTAGTACTGGATTATCTATTTTTTTTTCAAATCACGTGGGTGGCTTATGCAAAGTAAAATCGATCACCTGAAATATCACAAGGTAAAAAACATTCATCATTTTCTGATCTCCTAGCTATCTTTTTACATTTATTCTCAAAAGTAAAGAGGTACTAACTTTTTTATTACCTATCATTAGGTTTGTCTTGATTCTCTTCTGATGCATCTACCAGTCAATTTTTGGTATATCCTGATAAAGTTCAAACTTTATAGATGAAATTCACAGCCCTATTTAATCAAAGAAAAAGAAGGGAGGGACGCTTCCACACACAATTATACAATATAATTTCTCAAGAAATTCATCTAAGCTTCACGACTTTGATGAGTTTCTACCGTTATCAAAAAACTCTGAAAACTACTTCCTTAGATAAAATTCAAGAATGGGTTAAAAGAGAAGGAAGGAGGAATTCTAGTAATAGTGGTAATAGTAGCAGTAATAATAATGATAATGGTGGCAATTAGTGAAGTCAAAGAATAGGAGCAGTTATTATCTTTCGAGACAGACTTTGGGTCTGATTGCAAGTGTTCTAATATATCGGACTAATTGCTTAATGCAACTATATGATATTTAGAGCGTGTTCTCCCATGTAACTCTGCGAAACTTTATTTTATTATATCGAAAATACGAAAAATAATTTCTTTATTGTGATAAATTTTACAAAATAATTTTAATAAAATATATTTAGAACTATAAGCGTTTTTACTTGCTATGCCTTATTTTTTTCGTTCACAGCGAATATCACAAGAATATGAACATGCTTATCAAATATAGAAGGATCTTTAGCAAAATAATTGCTAATCTTATTCTCTGATTTCATATTCCTATATGTTTTTATCTTATAATCGATTACGCGTAGAGAAAAAGAAGCATTTCTGAATTTTTCATCCAAGTGATATTTTTGGATTTCAGATTTTAATGCGGTAACTGGTGCATTCTTTTCAATACTAAAACCAATTACTTGACATCGATCATATCTGAAAAAGTTTAAAAGAATCATATTATATAGCATAAATTTGGTAATATCACAATTGAAATGATATGACAATATAAATATTATACTAAAAAAAGATACCAGTCCACAATAAGAACTTTTTATATACAGAATAAATCAGGGTTAGAATATTGAGAAAATACATTCTGATATGTATTATTTTTCAGGTATCCGTCGTGTTTTAATATTATATGAACTTTTAATTACAAGTGTTACGTGATCTTTGTTTTTTAGTATATTTCAGAGGATTATTTTTTTTTAGATAAAATAATATAGTCCATATTGGATCATCTAGTGTTATGAATTTTTAGCTTGATATATGCTATTTTTCTTGGCGTATCGCATAAATATGATTATTATATATAATTCTGCGTAGTTTAATCAATATGTATTAGCTAAATTAGACCTAAATTATGTTTCAGCTAAATTGTTCTGCATATCAGACCTAATATATATGTTAAAACTATTCTTTGATTAGCTGATCATCCTGTATAAATACGTCATGTGAAGTACTTTTGGCTAATTCCTTGTTAATCATGAGAGATCTACAAACTGATTTATTAAAATGGATACTTGAAATATAATTAATCTTGATCGTTCCCCTTAATGTAATTTATAAAAATGTATTTTGTGCTTTACAAATGATATTGATATTTATTAATTTTTATTAATCACACTTACAGTCAAATAAATGTTTATTTGTTATTATCTATAAAAATCACTCTTGATCCAGCTCATTATAATTAATAAAATATTAATTGTTTTAGCGTTTTGAGAAAATGAGGGAGTCACAGATCTAGAACTAAAAGAAGGTGGTCTTAATAGAGAAGGTGTTGTTGAACATAATCTATTAGGAGAAGGAATTGCTCAAGAAATTTTTGAAGTAGTTTTGGATTCTGAGGCAGTTAGGGATGATGATATTAGTCTTGGGATTCTTGATGGTTGTTTTCTATTTGGCATGTTAGATGATATTATTTCTACATTAGCTATATTAGGACATTGTGTTCCTAGAAATAATAAGCATTTTAGAGGTATATCTTTTCATATACATGACCAGAAGAAGAATATCATAAAATAAATACTTTTTTCAAAATTCTGTAGAGAACTCTTCGTAATAATATTCTCCAATAGACTTCTCTTCTTCTTTTTAACTCTCGCCTTAGCACCTGCCATAGCTTTCTTATAGGCCTTAGTTATCTACATATACTAAATATATCAGATCAGAATCAGGTTAAATATATAACAAGGGTGTATATTACTTACATAGTAAGCTTGAGTAAGAGTTGCAAAAAGGTTGCAAAAAAGTGTCAGGAACTGACTAAGAACTAGGGAGATCTTATATGATACAAAATTTATAATTTAGCCATATATAGTGATCAGATCTAATTTAGCTGAATCATACCAATATTTCACCCTGAACAAGGATATAATTGAATAAAGGATTTACTAGCATGTAGTCTCACAAATCGGCTACAAATCAACTAATCGCTAATCAGTAAATCTATATAAATTTGAATGATGATATTATCTAGTATAAGTTGCTAAAGAATTGCTAGAATTTGTTAAAAACGCTATAAATCATTAAATATGCCAGGAATCTATATTAATAGACCAAGGTCCAATAAATGTATTTATATTATTTTAGACAAAATATTTAATAAATCTGTGTCTAAACCCACTAATCTTCGTCCTAGTTATGAAATGAAGTATATTAAAAATTATTATGCATATATCAGCTATAGCACTCCTTTTGACTTTGAAAAGACACTTGAGGTAAAAAAAAAATTTGATAATTTATCTATAATTAGATCGCATAAAACTTCACAATAATGGGCTGATTGAGTAAGATCAACTTTACGAATATTAATTAATGAAAAATATAGTAGTTATTATCATGTATTTTATCTTTTCAAATTATTTGAGCAAGGAATAACTGAGACATACCATGAGAACTGCACAGGAAAAGAGATTCCAATTAGTTATCACAGGTCTAATGTTCACAATAGTAAAATGGCTATTTGCTTTGATTGTTAGAAGTTAATAAAAGTTGATGATATAAAACTAAAAAAAGGAATATTTTAATGAATGGCGCAGATATAGCTATGAAGTCAAACCTGAAGACTTTATGAAATATCATTGGGATAATGAATGTTCTAAAGTAACTATACCAAGTGCTTCAAATTTTAAGCCAGCTTGTATTTCGCCTGCCAGGCAATAAATGATTTCACTAACTTCTTATCAATCATCGAATTGCAAGAGTAATACAAGTGAAATATTTATCTCATCTCAATATGCAAAACAGAAAATCTTACTACCATTTATAAATCATCTTAATCAGTTTGTATTAAGATTAAGAGATGGGATAAAAATCACAATTGTTTAACCAGTTTAATAGTTAATTATAGACTAATATTATTTAGCCAAAAATGCAATATATAACTTATTCTTTATTTTTTTTGCGAAATGAATAGCTACAGTATATAATCTGCAATGTATGATCACCTAATATAATTGTAAAATATACTACCTGCAGGATAAAAACCTGATTTACCTATTTCAGGTTAGATTTTTCAATATATTGTATAACTATTTTAGTGAAGTATTTTAGGAAAAACTATGAAGCGATTTTGGGGATTCTTGATTCCTAAATACTAATATAATTATGGCTTTGAAAATTTTTATGCAACAATTATCTAGCAAGCTTATAGGCAGGATTGGGAATTATACTAGTACTGTATCGGTACTGTACTAGTACTGTCTTAAATAATGTACTATACTCAAATATTATAGTATAATGCATTTCGTACATATATCGTCATGTGATCTTATAATTAAAATTACATAAGACAGACAATTAATTAAAATAGGTATTAATTTTAAAAATTTCTTTTGCGAAGGTAAATTACGAATTTTTTTTTGTCTTTTGATCAGGTATAAAAAGCCGCAGTTAAATTTTTTAATTTGTTTTTTAGAAAAAAAAAACTAATAATTCCTATGGAAAGAGAATAGAAACGCAATTAAATTACTTTTTTTAATTTGTTTAAAAAAAAAAAAAGAAACTAATTACCTCATTTTGTAGGATCTAGAGGTCTTCATTCTTGATTGAAGGTAAGTTCCTATAGAGGGAGCGTTAGATGATATTATTTTATTTTATTTTTTTTTTAAATAATAACCCTTTGCTTACCTTTTGTAAAATTCGGAAGACTTTCAAGATAAGTTTTATAAAAGGAGTATGGAAACGTCAGTCAAAAAATTTTTTTTTACTTATATTAAAAAACTTACCCTTTTTGTAAGATCTAAAGATCTTCATTCTGAATCGGAGATAAGTTCTTATAGTTAAATTGTTTTAATTTGTTAAAAATAAAAAAAAAAACCAATAACTTACCTTTTTTTTGTATGATTCGTTCTAGATCAGAAGGTAATTCTTATGGTGACAATTATTATTATTTTTTTTTTATTTAAAAAAAAATAAAGTTAAATTACCTTTTTTTTTGTAGAATCCAAAGGTTTTCATTCATGATCGAAGGTAAATTCCTATGGAGGTATAGAGGGTATAGAGGGAGCATTAGTTAATATTTTTTTTTATTTTTTTTTAAAAAAATAACACTCTACTCACTTTTTTGTAAAATTCAGAGGACTTTCAAGGCTTGAATGAAAGGTAAGTTCCTATAGAAAGAGAATAGAAGCATCAGTCAAAATCTTTTTTTATTTATAATAAAAAATTTTAATAATTAACTCATCTTTTATTTGTAGTATCTAAAGATTTTTATCCTAGATCGGAAGTAAGTTACTATGAGAAAAATGAAAACAGCAATTATTTTTTTTTTAACTTTATTTAAACTAATTACCTTTCTTTTGTAGGATTCAGAGGTTTTTATCCTTGATTGAAGGTAAGTTCCTATGGAGGGTATAGAAGGAGCGTTAGTTAATATATATATATTTTTTATTTTTTTAAAAAAAAAATAACATTCTGCTTACCTTTTTGTAGAATTCAGAAGACTTTCAAGGCTTAGAATAGAAAGTAAGTTCCTATAGAAGGAGAATGGAAGCGTCAATCAAAATCTTTTTATTTGTATTAAAAAAAAATAATAATTAATTTACCTTTTTTTATAGGATCCAAAGGTTTTCGTCCTTAATCGAAGGTAAATTCCTATGGCAAGAAAATGAAAACAGCAATTATTTTTTTTTTTTAACTTTATTTAAACTAATTACCTTTTTTTGTAGAATTTAGAGATTTTCATCTTTGATTAAAGATAAGTTCTTATGGAGGGTATAGAGAAAACATTAGTTAATATATATATATTTTTTTATTTTTTTAAAAAAAAAATAACACTCTGCTTACCTTTTTGTAGAATTCAGAAGACTTTCAAGGCTTAGAATGGAA
>CAJVPQ010002057.1:0-15249 GCA_910591825.1 Funneliformis caledonium
ATCAGTTAAAACATTAAGTGGATTTTCATTATTATTAATTTCTGATAATTGTCCAATAATTTTTTGAGCTTCTTGAATTCGCTGGGCTTGTTTAGGTAATCGAAAAAATGCTTGTAAACATTTTACTCGACAATGTACTAACTTGCATTGTTTTAAACCTTCTAAAACTGAAAGTTGTAATGTATGAGCGGCACAAGGTTGTCGTTCAATTTGTGATACATATTGTTCTTTTAATAATCGAATAGTTTTTATCATATTAGCCCATTGTTAGTTGTAATTGTAAATACTTTGTCTGTTAAATTCCAATCATTTATAACTTCAAATATTTCAGCACTAATAACTTCTCCTGAGTGTGGGTATGGAAGATGGTTGCAAGATAAAAGAGCTTCTTGAAATTCAAAATTAGATGTTAACCAGGTTATTGTTATACTAAGATATCCTTAACGAGACTTTGCAGTCCATAAATCAGTAGTTAAATGAATAGAAATAATATTATTATTTAAAAGTAAGCGAAGCTGATCCTTACTCCATATAAAAGATTCATAAATTATTGCTTTTACAGTTTTATCACATGATATTCTATATCCAGGTTCATGTGTAAGAAGTAATTCACGAAAAGAGGAATTTTGTAAAATATATAATGGTTGAAGAAGCTTAATAATAAATATAATAAGCTTTTATGTTATAACTTCCTGACATTTTTGTGAACATGGAGCCGCTGCTTTTAAATATTCTGCAATTTGTCTTTGATCACGTCGGGGCTATTAATAAAAAAATAAAATAAATATTGATTAAAATAAAAATTATAATATATATTATTAATATCAAATTTAATAAATCAATAATACAATAATACCTCATTAAGTTCATCTAAAAATCCCATGTAATTTTTCTTTGTAATGTTATGTTTATCACGTAAATGATAAATAAGATTTGTTGTATTCCCTCCCTTTCAATTATATGGATATGCCTTTTGATGTGTACCAGTCAAATTGATTTTACATATCTTGCAATAAACAACAGAAGGATCATTTAAATCAGAGCGAAAAAAATAATATGTATGGCTGCAATTACCACGAGATTTGGTATTATATTAGATGTATTATTTTTACGTTTTTTCTAGCTAAACTACTAGAACTTGTAATAGTTTCATTATTAGAATCGATATTAATAGGAGAAATAGATTCAAAAGGTATAAAGGGTGAACTTTCCATTTTTTTTTAATATCAAAAAAAACTTTCATGAAGAAAGTAAAAACTAAATTTAAAACAAATTTTTTTCATATCTGTCATTATGGTAACGAGGATATTATACAAAACGGGAAATATACGATTTTGAAATTATACACTCCCCGGTCAAAAGTATTGGACCAAAAAAAAAGTTATCGCAACTTTTAAATTTATGACCAATTTTTATTTTTAAATTATAAAAAAAATTAATAAGTGAATTTGGATGAATTTTTTTTTATTTTATTCATAAAAACATGAATTTTTTATTTATAAAATTAATATTTAGTCGGATTGCCATTGCTATCTATTACAGCTTGAATTCTTCTTGACATACTTTTTACTAAATTTTCTAAAATTTCTGGTTTAATTTCATACCACTTTTTCTCCAAAATAACCATTAATTCATTAAGATTTTTTGGATGTGGCTTATGTTTACAGACCTTTCTTTCTAAAATATTCCACAAATGCTCAATTAGATTAAGATCAGGTGACTGTGCAGGCCATAATATATTTGTTATTTCATTTTTTTCTATCCATTCCTTAATTGCATTTGCCCAATGAACAGAAGCATTATCATCTTGAAAAATATACTTTAAATTGGTATCCAACTCATCAATAAAGGGTAAAAGATTATTATTTAAGATATCAATCTATACAGAACTTGTAATTCTACCAGAAACTTGAATTAAAGGCCCAATCTTATTTTTAGTAAAACATCCCCACACCATAATGCCTTGATTTCCTGACTTTATTGTGCGAATTAAACAACTTATATCATATTTTTCATGAGGATGACACCAGACCCAGTGATAAACATCATTTTGAAATAATAAAAAGCGAGACTCATCATTCCATATTATTGTATCCTACTCAGATTCCCAATCTTTCTTAAAATGACACCATTCTAACCTTTTTTTACGATTTACTTCAGATACCAAAGGTTTTCTTTTCTAGCACAACCATAAAAACCTTCATTATGTAAAGTACACTTTATAGTACTAGAACTCACTGAAGCTATTGATATCTGATTGAATTTTTCTGTAATTTCATCTAAGGATTGTTGTTTATCCTTTTTAACAGTTTTTACAAGATATCTAATGTTTCTCTCTGTTAATTTAGGTGGTCTGCCAGACCTAGAAGCATTGGAAATTTGGCGTTCAGTTTTATATTTTTCAATAATATTATGAATGGTTGACTTAGGATGGTCAAGAATATTTACAATATCTCGCTCAACATGATCACCTTTCCAAAGGCCAATTATTTTACCTCGCTCAAATTCAGAGAGTTCTCAGGTTTTGGGCATTTTAAAAAAAATTATATTCGAATACAAGAAGTTCGTAGCTATGCAGGAAAAAAAATTGACTCATTTGTATGCATTGGATCATGAGTTATAATCGGCAAAATTACGCCAATTAGTATAACGAAAATCACGTGGTCTAATACTTTTGACCGGAGAGTGTACATTAGATTTATCAATGTTGAACCTATCTCTGATAAATGATGAACAAGTATTAACTGATAATTGGTTTATAATTTCAAATAAATGGTAGATTTTATTTTACAAACTTTTTCCTTTAGTGGTAAAAAAAAAATTCAAATGTGAATTTTATTCCCCACTCACTTTTAAGATTTCTTTTTTGAAATATAAAAAAGAAGCATTATTTCAAGTTGGAAAAATAATTTTGGAATGTTTTTAAATTATAAAGACAGTGCTTGTATTAAAACAAAGTTAGATCGTAAGTAATTAATTAATATATATATATACAGTCAACCCTCCTTATAATTACACCCCTCAGGACTACCAATTGGTGTGATTATATAGAAGTGTGCTTATAGCAAGGGATTTATTATATAGTCACATATATATAAAATTTTTTTTAAAATTAAATTTATTTTAAATAATATGTGTATTTTTACAAAATTAATATTGTAAAAAATACAAAAAAAACAAAAAAAACTTAATTTTATCATACCTTTTACCCCAATCACCCACCCTTATATACACCAACTCATTATATAATTTTTCAACTTACATAAACATGAACTCATTATATAAATAAGTCTTTTTAACTTACACGAACATAAACGCATTACATTTAAGTTTTTTCAACTTACACGAATACAAATGCAAACTTAAAGATTATACATGAACTCAACGTACATATATATCCATTTAATCACATACCCTTTATATTAATTACAAAATTATACTAAAAAAAAGTATTATAATAACACTAATTATTAAAATAAAAAAACTATTTTCAAAAAACATATCAAGCGTACTTTGATTTTTTGAATTAAATTCCTTTACCTACTAATTTATAAATACTTTCGAAAAATATGTAAGTCTTCAACTTTAAATTCAAAATCATCTTGTTGTTCAAAAAAATTAATAAATGTTTTCAATCCATTAATAGCCTTTTTAACTGATACAGGAAATATTTCATCCTCCTCACTATCACTTTCTTCTTTTTCATCAGTTAACATCATATTAACGATTTGCTCTTTAGTAAGAGTTTATTCAGTAGGAATATTTTGATCAAGTGTTTGAAAATATTCACGCACTTCTTTTTCAGCTTCTGATAAACTATCTGCATCATCCTCCTCATAATCAATATCTTCGTCTGTAAATTCATTATAAGATGGAAGAATACCTGTTTTCAACCAACAGTTTCAAATAGTTGTTAGGGTGACGTTATTCTATGCTTCAGCAATGTATTCAATTGCTTCCTTAACGTTTAACTTATTTCTAAAAAAAATATTTAATATTAATTTATTATAATTTATAGAATAAAAAAAAAATTAAACTTTTATAACTTACTTTACATAATCTACTTCAGAATCAAATTAACGAATTAAGTATTTGCAAAACTCTTGTTTGTATTTAGCTTTAAAGCTATAAATGATACCAGCATCCATAGGTTGAAGATGTGCAGTAGTATTAGGTAGAAGATATACAAGTTTAATATTGGTAAGAGTGATATCCAGTGTTTTTTTGACTTTTTTTTTGTTGTTTTTTTTTTGATTGAGAGTGCTAATGGAAGATTCTTGCTCACTATTAGATTTATCATCATCACTAACATTATCTTCAAAAACTTTTGGATTGAAGTGAGATCCAACATTATCAACAAGTAGTAAAATTTTTCTATCTATTATGTGAAAATAATAGTCAAGATATTGAATCCATTTAACAAAAATATCAGATTGCATTTAAGCTTTCTTATTAGCTCAATAGATAATAGGAAGAGCCAATTTATTAAAATTTTTAAAACATCGGGGGTTGTGTGATTTTCTAATTACAAGAGAACGAAGTTTGTGTAAACCTATTGCATTTACGCAAAAAAGTACAGACATCTGATTTTTGTCCTATAAAATCAAATAAATAAAGTTTAAATAATTTATTTAATAAAAAAAAGCTTTTAAAATTATTTTATAAACCAATCTTACTTTTTTATACTCCGCAACTGCTTTGATACTAAACATTTGGTTTGGTTTCATTCTAAAGAATAAACCAGTTTCATCCGTATTATAGTTATTTTCCCTATTATATGATGATAAAAGTTTACGTAATCATGCACGTTCTTCAAGAAGAGTAGTAAGTGGAGTACTATTTGCTTCACCAGAAAAATTAACTCTTTGAAGTCCATTTCGTTGCTTGAATATTTATACCCAACTATTAGTAAACTTTAACTGATCTTTTCCAATGTTTAATATCCTTGCAAGCTCTATTCCTTTCTGTTGTAAAATTAAATCAGTTAAAGGAAGTCCAGCCACTACTGCTTGTGATATCCAAATTTGCATAGCCTTATCAAGTTCAGAAAAATGGGTAGAACGATAGCGAATTTTATGAGAAGTTTGTGAATTTGAAAGGATTGCTAGTCATTTTTCACGCTCTTGCTATATTTTTGTTATGGTTGTTCTATCAATATTTTTACCATCATACTTTTCATTAAAGTATAATGCAATAGTACCATATTTTATATTAGGATTAGCTAGCATATATTGACATATTTTTTTTTCATATCAACACTAATAGAAGTTCAAGTTTTTTTAGTTCATTTAAACGAGTTGGTGGCATTATATTAAAATTATAAAAAATGAATGAATTTTTGTTAAACTTATATAAAACTCAAAAGTATTTAAAAAAAATTTTATTGCATGATTATCAATCTAAATATGATTTAAAACGCGTGATGCATTTTCTGAATTTAATAAATATGCATGAAATATTCTGAATTTATATATTTAATATATGTAAAAATACGTGTAACAATTTTCGAATTTAAAACAAATACACAATATTTTCCGAATACATATTTATTATATATTTATCATGTAACATTATGTGATTATATATGGGAAATTACATATATTAATTAATATACTTGCTAAAAAATTGGTGTAATAGTGATTATAATTAATTTGTGACTATAAAGAGAGCATTTTACTATATAAATAATCAGAACCAAAAACAATGTGAATAAAGAGAGAGTGTGCTTATATAGGGGGTGACTATAGAGAGGGACGACTGTATTATATATTTACTGTAAATTAATAAATAATTATAAAATATAAGTAGTTAATATTTTATTATTTTTAACTATTATAATTTCTAAGTTATAATTAAAATTTAAAGATTTAAGTTTAATATTTAAGATGATTTTAATTTTTGGTAAAATAATTATGTTTATAAAATAATTAAATTATTTTAATCATTTTTTTAATAATTATAATTAAACACTAAATAATATTAGAGAATTTATCTTTATAAATAAATATTAGAATAAGTTATTAAAACAATTAATATATTTAGATTTAGATAACTAATAATAAGTATATTTTTTATTTAACTAATAATATATAATTTGATTTTAAAGTATCAAAAGTAAATATAAGAAGTTTTACTATTAGTTTATTAAAGGAATTTAATTAAATCATTCTTGTTTAATATTAGATTAAATATTAAAAAAAGTAAAAAAAAGTATTTTTTAACTTAATTAATGATAATTATAATTACATAATAAATTTTAATTCAATATTTATTAAATATAAATTATAATATTAATTATTATAAATTTATTATTTTAAAAATAAATTTTTATAAAATTTATATATATTAAAAATACTAATTTATAGAATTTTTATAAATTTTATAATAGAAAGGATAGAAATTCCAAAAAATAAAATAATGCTAAATCTGAACATGTTTTAATCTAAAAATTATTTTTAGATATAAAAAAGTAAAATTGATTTTTTTGATAATTTTTCTCTTTTCTATTACAGTTAACTTTATTTATATTGAACCTATTTATACTTAAATCTAACTATAATGAATCTAATATACCAGAATTGAATTTTTTATAATTATTAGCTTTGGTTATATTGAATTATTCTAATAAATCTTTATATATCACATCCAAACTAACTCAACCAGCCTATTATTATTAATTTAAATTTTATATATTGAATCATTAATATTATCACGTTATTATTATATCATTAACTAAATTATTATTAATTGTTATCATTACATTATTTAATTTAATAAACTTGTCAAAGAAAGTTTAATTATTATAAATTTTCTTACTAAAAATTTCATACTATCATATTTTATTTTGAAAAACTTGATTTTATATCAAAAAAAAAATGTATTAATCTTTCAGCTATACTTAAATGAGAAATTTGTGAAATAAAGAAAAAAAATCCAAATATTAATAATGTAGAAATTTCTAATAAAATAATATTGGAAAGTCAACAGTTACAAATATTTTAAAAGAAAAGGAATGTTAGCTTTTTATTACAACTGAAAAACAAGATAATATTAAAAATTTTTGTAATCCTAAATAGTTACAGCTTGATAATGCTCTTGAACTTTGGATTGATAATGCATTTATATCAAATCAAGATATCAATAGTTATATTTTAAAATAAAAGCAAAATTTTTTACTGATAACCTTCAAATTAATGATTTTAACCAGTCTGATGGTTGACTTACTAGATTTAAAAAAAGATAAGGACTTTGACAATTTAAAAAGTAAAGTGAATCAGCAAGTACTCCTCCTGCTGAATTATTATAAAATAATAGAATTAAATTACAATAACTACTTAAATTATATCAACCTAAAGATATTTGAAATGCTAATAAAACTGCCTTTTTTTAAAATATAGAACCTTTACGAACTTTAGCCTATTCTAAAATAGCTAAATATAAAAAAGAAAAAGCTTGTATTATAACACTTTATGCTACAAATTATATTGATACTAAACAATGAACTTAACCTTTATTTATTAATATAAAACACCTTGTACTATATGAAATCTAAATTATAAAAATCTTTCTATTTATTATTTTTAAAATAAAAAGGCTGAATACAAATTAGTATTTTTAAAGAAGTTCTTCTTAAACTCAATAATCAAATAAAATAAAAAAACTGAAAAATTATTCTTTTAACTAACAATGCTCCTGTTCATATTATTTTTGATGAAACTCAAGTAAAGTTAGATAATATATAAGTTAAATTTCTTCTATCAAATATTACTACAGCTCTTTACTTTGTGATGCTAGAATTATTCATTCATTTAAGTATCACTATAAATATCTTTTTATTAAAAATCAAATTGATGCTTATGATGATTTACAAAATGATATTATACAAGAACTTACAGATTATAATATTTATGATACTTTACTTAATGCAGTAGAGGCTTAGTCTATGATATCATTAAAAACTATTACAAATTATTGGAAAAAAACTAATATTCTTTCACAAGAAATTAATCTTTTAACTTCAATTCCTATTCCTAATAAGTATGTTTAAGTTTTGCTATTTATAATAAAATAATATATAATTTAATATATTATTTATTATTTTAAGTAAAAATAAAATGCAAGAACTCAAAAGATTAGTTACTCATCTATTAGAAAATAATTATCTTTCTGTAGATGATTATATTTATATTAATGATAATATTAAAGATGTACTTACTAATAAAGAAATATTAAAAATGATAACAAATGAAAAGGATAAATGTAATGAAAAAGATAAATTTGTTAATGAAATAATAAGAGAAATTAAAAAGATAACTTTAACAGAAGCTAAAATGTATATAGATAAAATGATAAGATTTTTATATGAATAAGGATCAAAATTTGAAGAAATTAATGAAGAAATAAAAGTTTTAAGAGATTTATATAGATAGGTTCGATTAATGGATATAAAAATCTTAAATAAATTGATCTTCATTATTTTGAAAATAGGAATTAAAGGTTTATTTTATTTTTATATAATGATAAAGTTTTAGGTATTTAAATAAAAGAAACATAATCATTTTATTGCTATTTTAACTATTATTTGCAAAATTAAATATTAAATAAAGTATATTTATTAATTTAAAATTTATATTAATTTTATTAATCCACTTTATATACTAAACTGTTCGATATATAAGAAAATTTAATACGAACTCTTATTATAACAAATCAAAATGTTTCAGCCTAATAAATTTAATATAAACAAAGTTAACTATATAAAATTCCATATTATAATTAAATAAAATAATTATAATAATATTGTTAATTATAAATAATAATTAATTTAAATATTAGATTATTATATATTATTATAATAAAATATAATATTTAAATATTATTTTTATTAATAATATTTATTATATAAAAAATAAATAATTTTATTTAATTATTATATTACTTAAATTATTATAAAGAATATATTATGATATTTTACTATGTTTAAATTCTTATATATATAATTTATATAAATATTTCTTTAAAAATTATTAAAGATAATATAATATAGTATTATATAATATATTATTATAACAATCAAAAATATTGTATTATCTAAATATAAAATTTAATCTTATAATTAAAAAGGCTTAATATTATAAAATTTAAATATAGAATTTATTATCTTAAACTTTATTAATCTATTTTATCTTTTTATAAAGATATTTTTTTTTTTAAAAAAAAAAAATTTTATTATGAATTTTTACTAAAATGACAATACATTTCTTTTGATTAATTTAAAAATAAATATTAACATAAATTATGTGATTTTTGCTTTAAAATAACTATATGATATATATATAAAAAAGATGACTTATGGCATATTTTACTACTTTATAATTTTATAAAAAAATCTATAATTTATTTTCTATATTTTATTTGAAAAAGGATTTTTCTTTTGCTATATAATAAATAAAAAAAATATTTTCCAATCAATTATTATTCCTTTATGCGTTTTGCAGGCAAATTTACTTGCAATTTTATTTAATAATTAAAATTATTTATAATAATTTTAAATATTTTTAAAATAATTTATTTAAAAATTAATATTTTTTCAATAAATTTTATGATGTTTTCTAAGTAAAATTCAAAAAAAAATATAATTAATTAGTAATATTTTAAAGATAAATATGATAAATTATTATGAAAAAAAATTAAAATTTTAAATTTATATATTTTATTATCTATTGATCTCAAAAATATTAAAATATAATTATTTAATAGATTTTAATGAGATAAATCCAATAAACTAAATTTTATTTTCTTGTAATTATTTTTTTTTTATAGACGCGGTGATGCAATATTTTATTATAAAAATCAGTTTCATTATGATATATATGAAAATCCTAAGTCAGATACATAAGTAGAGAAATAAAAATTGCTACCTAATATTCATTACTAGAAAACTAGCTTTCATCAGACCAACTGGTTATCCTGTCTGATTCTGATTACAAAGATTTACTGAACAATCATCAATATCAAACTGAATAAGAGAATCATTAAAGCAACTGGTTATCATCTGTCCAAGAAGAGAGACCAATATTGACCATATTTATAAGAGTTATTAATTAAAGTAATATTATTTAGGGTATTTGTGTTATTAGCAAATAAAGTGTAAGAGAAACTATTGATGAAAAAAGTAACATTGGATATAGCAAAATTGCTTTTTTTCTGTCACTTTATTATGTGTAAGGATCTTTCTTTGTCTAAAATTAAAACACATCTAGTTTTCCATATATTGTTATAGGCTTGAATAAAAATTAAAAAAAGAGGAAAAGATAGATGAAGTTGTAGAGAAAGATTTAGTGAATGTTATTAAGATTGATAATAAAGTAGTAGAAACCAGAATTGGTCTGGCTACAAGTTTATTGAACCTCAATAGCTAATAGCTAATAATAATATAAGTCAGTGATAGTTTATTTAGTTATTGGCTATTGAGATGTAGTACTGGCTACTTGTTTCAATAAATACAATAAACTTCAATATTGCTAATCATTTATTGGAGTTTATTATCCTATGTCGTTGAGTTTATTGAATTTTGATGATTGATTGATTAGAGAAGGGCCAGAAATAACGCCATTTTAATTTTAGGATTTTCTCTCTCTCCCCTTCCTGTCATCAATTCCATTTAAGGAAATCAATTATCACGTGATAGTTACTATTTATTATTTGATAAAAAATCGCACAGTTTACTTAAATAAAACTATTAATCAATTAAAATCATTAATCAAAGTATAAAGTTTATATAGTTTATATAATGTATTAGTTAATTTTATTTGCATAATTATTATATTATATATTATATATTATATTGAAATTAATTTTTTACTTTATCTTTATCTCTTCGTTGTTTATGCATTTGTATTGCTGTAATTTTGTTGTCCTTATAGTTAACAGATTGGTCCAGATATCTGAGTCCTTCTATATAATCCGCCAACTCATTTTTTGTATCAGATTGTATATTATTATCAATCTTTTGCATTTTTCTTCTTTCATTTGGATGCATATTCTTAACATGCATCTTTATAAATGCTTTTGTTGGAAAGTATTTTCCACATTTTCAGCATACAAGTTCATGACATAATTCAGATGAAATACTTGGACAATGTTTATCATAGCAAGGAAGCTGATCATTAAAAAATTCTAATGTATGTATTAGATTAAGAAAATGTTTATCTTGCCCTTATATAATAGGAGGAAGAAATCTATTGTTTGGTGATAAAAGTTCAAAAGCATTTGTGGCTCATGGTGGTTTACAGCAGCTTTGATCATCACATTTTCACAAATCAAAAGAATATTTGCAAATTTGTGAGTGACGATCGATCCAATCCCATGTTTCTTCTTTTATATCAGAAAACATAATATCATTATATTTTTCAATATATGTTGTAACAACTAGTCTCTTATTAATAAGATCACGATTCCAAAGTTCACAAAGATGCTCTCTGGCATGTTTAAAGTTTCTATATCCAAGTTCTTCATCAACTATCAAAACCTGTCCATTTACATTACCAAGATGATTCCTATAATTAAAAGCATTCAACACAATACCTGCTAGTTTACCAGATAATGATGACATGCTTCTCTTCATTGAATTATACGCCAACTGTCCCAGTGCATGTATTCGTACTGTAAGATAATCCAATTTAAGCTTTTTAAAAATAAGCATATATTTTAAAATATTAGCAAGGAACCGAGGGTTTTCATCAGGCTCACCATTCGTTAATAAATACCAGATAGGTTTCACAGAACCTTCATGATGTGTAAATTCATGGTAAGTCTCCTTCTCTACAATTGTCATAAGATCGATCATGTGTGTTTTACATAATATGCCCAAAAAATATTCAGGACGAATGAAAATTTGCAACTTTCCAGACCGTAAAGAATCATTTGTGCCACTGGAATCAATTAGCAAGTATACGGATAGTATTAATTTATGTTTAGAACCTACTGGGAAGTCATAGTCAGGAACTGATATAGGTTCATTTAATGTCTGTATTGTTTTAAATGTTTTACCAACAGCAGCGATACCTAATAGAACCTAATAACAATTTTAAATATATAATTATAAAAACTTTTATTACACTATACAAAACTAAATAAAAAATATAATACAAGATTTAAATAACTAAGTAAACTATCTAATAATTAATTATTTAAACATTAAATTATTGATTTTTAGTCAAATTCCACCCATATAGATAGTAAAAATTACCTTAGCCTTATCGTCTTGCGAAATTAAAACAACATCTTGTGGAAAAGTAGATGTAAATAATTTTCACACCTTTGACTGAAGCTAGGCAATAGTGTTCATCGACATGGTCACACATTTCATTTCTTTTAACAGCCGCTAAATGTATTTGTGCAGGGTGATGGTGTCAATGTGCTTCTTTTGATACTGGATGATGCAGTTGCATATAATTTTGTACCGTTGATTTTGACATATATACATTGTAGTTGTCTTCCATTATTTCTCAGAAATGCTTGATTGTTCAGACCTTAATTACCTCCTTACGTTGTTTGTGATCTGCTGCACTAAATTCAATGCAGCTATGCATTTTTTCCAAAAGATTAAGATCATTCATTAAATATGATGGATGACCCGGTGTATTATAAACTTCTACAATATTCTCTTTTTCTAACTTCTCCTTTTCTTTTCTCGAGATTATTTTTGAGCAGCTGCATTACTTTTTAAACGTTTAAACCTTTTCTTCTCAATAGTTATAGTTTCTTCTAATATTTTAATTTTTGAAAAAAATTGGAAACGGACTTCCAATGATATTGCTACTTGCAACAACTTGGTATATTCATACACTTCAGTTTTGGTTTTTTGAATAATATCAAATGATTGATTTTGTGTTGGTACATGAAGTGAAGATTGAGAAGGTTTAGGAAGAATATCTGAAAATATTGGTGAAGATGATGAAGGTGGTGAAGGTTTAGTTGTAGATTTTTGTTGTAAAGGTGGTGAAACGAAAGTGAAGGGAGAAGGTTGAATAGGTGTTTTTAGTAGATTTGAAATAAGATTGAAAATATGATCTTTATCCTTTTTTTTAACTTCTCGCTAACTATTTTGTGCTTGAAGTTGAAGTTCTTTTTTATTTAGTGTAACATTATAACTTTCTACCATTTTGGAGAATGTATAGGCATTCATATATTGTTCATAAGTATTTTGAGGGTTTGAAACAAGGTAGTTCTTAGGATATTTTTATTCACGGAAATAAGTTTGTTTCATTATTAACAACTTTCAACACCAAATAATTCTTTACATTTTCAAATACGAAGGTATAAAGTGTGAGAATTTTTTGGAACACTTTTTTGGAACACTTAAAAAAAAAATCTGTATTACCGCCATTATAATACCGCCACTAATGCTAATGTAACACTTTGCCACTTCACGCAGTACGCGCAGTGCATGTAGTCTTATGTAGCATAATTGGCTAATGTCTTTATCTAAAAAGGATTTGTATAACCATCATCAACCGGTACCCCCTTCTCACATTTGTTTAAAAAAGGATTCGTATAACTATCATCAAATGCTACCCCTCTATTAAATGACATAATTTCTGGCCCTTCCCTTATCAATCAAAATGTAATCACGAAAAAAATTTTTTGTTCGTTGCATTTCTTCTATTTTGTGCATTTCTTCCATTTGTAAAAATTCAAAGGAAGAAAAAAAGTTTCGCCTTTTTTTTTCTTTCGTTTATAAAATCAAAAAGAAGAAAAGAAAGTTTGTTTAACTTTTTTCTATTCATTATCAAAGGAGAAAAAAAACACTAATATATATAATATTATTTCTCTTCAAAAAAATAATATAGAATTGTGGGATTAATTTTATTAATTAGATTACTTTATAATTTGAAAATTAAAGTAACTTTCTTTTTTACTTTTATATTTTGTTTTAATTAAAATTTTAATAATATCAAAAAAACCACATAGTGGTAAACCACCACACAAATGGACTAGTTACTTTTATATTTCAGATGAAAAATGGAATAAAACATATAAGACCGCTAAATGTTTGGCTTATATTAATGCTAATGATTCATTATTAATAGTTAAAGAAATGAATAATAAGAGAGAAAGGTGTCAAAACTATTTAAAAGATTGTTCACGATTTAAGGCTCAATTTAATAAAGAAGAATGAGCTTTTATATATACTAATATTCTTCAAGAACAAGAAGAAGATCGTTAAAAATGGTTAGAAAAAACACGTGGCAAAAAACGTTTGAGAGAAAATGACAATGATAATCAAGATGTAACTTCATTAGTTTCTACATTACTAAGTATTAATTCTACTTTCACATCCTTATCTACGCAATCTATATAACCTACTTTTATTGATACTCAACCAAGTAATGACAGTATTCTTTTTTATATACCTTGATGACTTACCACTAAAAGTACTAAACATTAGTATAATCTTGTATTAAGAGCTACTGTATCTTGTGGTTAGCTATTTAGATGGGTAGAAAATGATGAAGCACGAGAAATAATTTATTTTGCTAATCCATCATTACCTTTACTATCAAGAAAAAATCTAGCTGAAAGTATTTTGGAAGACACAGCAAAAGATATTAAATTATCACTTGAATCAATTGCACAATCAGAAAAATTGATCTTACAGTTGTATTGGATGGCTGGAAAAATGTAGTTAAACAGTCAATTCTTAGAACTGTAATAATTACATCATCAGAATATAGTATTGTATGAGAAGCAAAGAATATTTTTGCTAAATGATCAAGATCCGAAGAAGCTATTAATCAAATAAAAACCTGGTTAGATGAAAGTAAAAAAAAGGATTAAAAATTATTTGTATAGTTACAGATTTTGCTGGTGCATATACTGCAGCTAGGTCATTTTTACATCAAAAATATCGTGAATTATTATTTTTACCTTGTTTCGCATCAAGTTAATCTAGTTATAGGTAAAATATTTAAAGAATCTTTAGATTATCATGAAGTATCAACTAAAGCAATAGAGTTAGTTTCATATTTTAATACTTCATCTTATTTTTTTGGGAAACTTCGTGAAGAACAAAATTTAATTTATAGTAAAATAATTATTTTACAATATTCATATGTAACAAGATGAAATAGCTATTATACACTACTTTCCAAAAAGTATCCGGTCAAGCTTTTTTTAAATTTCTCAAGATCGGATATATTAACTAAATAAAATTTTTTTTTAAATAAATCTCCTGGTTCTGACGAT